>JAAMPD010003082.1:0-11469 GCA_025266255.1 Trissolcus basalis
AAAATATTTTTAAATAACTAAGAGATAAAATATAGTTATATAAATTTTATACAAAAATATATGAACAATTAGGTTATTCAATATTTATTATTTAGTACCAATCCAATATAATCAGCCATCCTAGGATTCCAGCCCCCATGACCATTTTGAAGATTTTGCAAAGTTTCAACATCAACCCGAACTTTCACTTTGTCACCAACGTTGAAAGTTTGTTTGACATTTGGCAAGCTCGTCGAAACAGAATCATTGATCAGTTGAATAGGCTGACCCAATAGGGGCAGATGTTCCTTGTAATACGTTCCCGCAGAGGACGCTTTCACACAGCAAAGATCGACGCAACCCTTGTAACCCAATCTGTAAACGTTCGTCTGACCGTTCGACCAGGTTACTGTTGCCACTGAACGATTGCTCTCGTTGTCCCAGCCTCGGATGTCCATCACTCTACCCTTATTTTGTTTTCCTGAAATATCCAAACACGAAAAATTTTTTTTAATTTTGCAAGATGAAAAAACTTGAAAATACAAAAATAAACTTTTTTCAATACAATTAATCATTATTTTTTTATACAATTATAAATGGTATTTAAATTTTACATTTTTTATATAAATATAATATATTTTTTCGATAAAATTTATATTTATTTTATATTTCATTTATATAACTTATTGCCTAGTTATAAAGAATTTATAAATCACTTATACGTAAAATATATTCGAATATATTTTGAAATATATTTTTTTCACTGAGAGTTTAATCTCATTTTTTTATTGTTTTAATTTTGAGCTTTATTTTGATATTAGATTTTATGTTTCGTTTTGGTTTCCATGTGAAATAATATTTTTCTTTATGTTTTTTTCACCTCGTCCACCATCCTGATTTCCCCATTCCCAATCCGGTCCCCGGGTGACTGTCGCACCAATGAAAATCCCCTGGAGAGGTATTTTTGTACAGTTCTCCCTGGGACTCACAGGAATTCTGCAAAAAGAAAAAGGAAAGGAAATGAAAAATCGAACTGTTTATCAATTCCTAAATGATTCACCGACGTGTGAATCACTTAAATTAAAAACATTTCAATCAGTTCTGAAAACAGGAAACACTTAATTAACTTATCAGATAAATCAATTCTTAGGTGATACAAAATTTATGCCTATTTTAATACAAATTAACAAGATTTTAATAACATTCTCAAGTCCAAGTCCAAAATATCCAATATAAAAAATCCAAAAATTTCATAATTCCAATAACTTAACTTCAACACCAACGGAATAATTTTAAAAACTAGATGACAATTTAATAAATTAGTCTTTTCGATTTTTTCAAACAAATATTTTAAGTTTGTACCAATTAAAAATAAATCAAATCATGAATTCCCGGAAACAATCTAAATAAACATAAAATAAAAAATGTAATACGTACAATTACACAATTACCGTTTTTTTTATTTTTAGTATAATTTATATATAAAAATATACATAATTTAGAATACACGTATGTTTGAACATATCTTTCTGTTTTATCCCGGAAACAATATATATTAACATAAAAAATGTAATACGGAAATTTACACGATTTACTTTTTTTCATTTTAGTATAATTTATTGATGAAATAAATATTATATATAAAATTAGAAATACCCGTATATTTGAACATATCTTTTTTTGGTTTATAAGATAGAACAACTTTCAAACAAATTGTTTAAAATATCAATAACGAAATTTACCCTACAGCAGCCGGAGTTAAGAATCTTAAAAAAGGATGCTGGAGGTCATGCATATCAGCCATGTAGCACAGAGTGCAAAGGTCATAATCATGACACCTGGAGCACTTCCACAAGATCCCACTGATTCCCCTGATGCCACAGCCGTCGCAGATGATCTCTGAGTGTTTTACCCCTGCAGGGGCATTATCGAAGATCAACAAATCATACGAGTCCATGTAACCAATCCTGTAGTTGCTCCTGGTGCCATGGTCCCATTGGACAATTACAGTTTTGTCTGGCGTTTTGTCCGCCGATCCTGGGGCGTTCTGGGGACATGTGCCTGGCGGTTTTCCGATCTCCACGACTGTTCCTGCAAAACCTTCTCCACCGTCCTGGTTGTCCCAACGCCAATCCGGACCTCGCACTACTCTCAAACCGACTTCCATCTTTTAAAACGAATGACGGAGCTGAAAACGAAAATAAAAATATCTATTAAATATGGATAATACATATAAAATATTGGAAGCTAAAAATTATGACGTGTAGCTATTCAAACGCCAACAATTTTTGGTATGTAAAATTCTAAGCCTCTATAATTATATAGACGATATAAATATTTTGGGCGCCAAATTTCTAGGGGTCTAAATTTTTGAACGTAAAAAATTTCCAGGATTTTAACTATTTTGGACACCAAATACTCTAGGCGCCTAAAATATTTGGACGTCAAAAATTTTAGGCGCCAAAAATTATACAATTAAAATATCTCGCGCCCAAAAATTTATATAGAAAAAATAAAACATACACGATTATTAAATAAGAATTTAGGAAGAGTTCATTTTATGCAAAAAACTAAATTTAGAAAACGGAACCAAAATAAAAAATATAAAAAAAAGAGTTTCGTGAAGACGTGAGGAGGTAGAAAAAAAAGGAAGAGTCTGATGGTCATTGATAAATTGAGAGAATCAGTTTCAATCAAGGCGTCAGAGGTTAAGTGTCCCCTTCTTATAAGATGCAATTTTTGACCTCAAAGATTGACGTAAATCTCAACCGTCTTTCAACTCCCATTCAAACCAGACCCGAACGAAACTTTTTCAAAAATCACACAACAAAACAGCAGCTTGACAAGTCATTTTAAAAAACTAAACAAATTTTTACTGAAAACTTATTTTATTCGCAAACTCAAGTCAGTTTTGCAAACAAACCTCAAAATTTTGTCAGGTTGGGACAAATGACTGGATGTAAAATTAGGGGAAGTACAAGAATGCTAAGCAATTGTAGGTGACGGTAGGAAAGGAACGATAAAGATGTTAATTTGAGAGCTGCAAACTAACCTCACTTATTGGATCAGTCAGTTTGACCAATGATGGAACTGTGCTGGAGACGCGAAATGATGGAACGCGATATTTTGACACTTGGACGAGCTCGACGCCCAGAGTGTCGAAAAACAGGTCTGTTGCACTCGAAACGCGAACTACATCGCAACCGAAAATGATCTGACAAACTTCGGTGGGTTCAAAATGGGGGGTTGTCGGCCCAGTGTAAACTGTGTGCAATGAAACTGCCCGCAGTGATCCAACATTCTAATAATTTAACAATTCAGGAAAAGGAAACTGTATTACCGACCGATGGTAGGGTAGCTCAGTGGCTCCGCCGTGGAAATCGTGTTCTTTTAATGATAACCGATGTAAAATGTAAGATGTAATTGCCGCGCGAAAAAGATCGAACAATGGACGCGTTCAACTGAGAAATTCTGAACAAAATGAACAGTTTAAATGAAAGTCATCCGACGCTCAGGTGCTGGATATTGAAATACAAGATTATGTCTTTACTTTTGATGAACTTTCTTAATTAAAATTGCGTTCACCATTGAAGCTAAAATCAAATACGTTTTTCCCTTTTGTTTGGAAGATACCTTGTGGAAAATATAATAAAATAGTAATATGTTTTTTTGATTTAATTAATTTCTTTAAGTCTTTCTAAAGAGAAAGAGATGTTCTTTCGTGATATTTCAGATAAGACGTGTTCTGAAGTCGATCTTCGAAATCAGTTTCAAATGTGATTGATCGTTTTGTGTTTGTGAAATCAATTTTAAGATTTATAAAAACAATTTGCTTATTCAATAATGTGTACGTGATGGTAAGTACAAATTTTAAATACATGAAAAAAAAACTGTTCAACACAGTACTACATAATTTTGTCCAATTTCTAAATGAAGTATCTCAACTTATAGATAGACAATGTTTCCAAAAATTTGACTCAAGACGTGTTTGCATTTAAGTAAATTTATAATTGGCATTTAAAAAATATTAGATTTTACAGTTTGAATTCAATTAATTACTTTAAAAATTGTTAATAAAATATATACATATAAATGAAATATAAATGTAAGAATTGATAATTTAGATATTCCAAAGCATGAATGTTAGAAAACAGTAATTTAATTGTTGATACTGGCACAAAAAGTCGTTTTTCCCTCAGTGTAAAATTTAATTTATTTGTCAAATTTATTGAAACAAACATGAAAGGTGCAAATTATCGTATCCCATATTATTTAAGCAAATCGTACATTTATTTCGAAATAGATGAAAAAGAAAAATACAAATGGGCCGGATAAAAATCAAATATTCGGTATGGAACGTGATAGAATTGAATCGAGCAGCGCAAGAAGTGTCGCCCGTTTTTCCTTGCGATTGGCGACGGGAGCAACACCTGTTGACGAGTCGTCTCCATCGACAATCCAATCGTTCATCAGAAGTTTAAAAAATTACTTGATTACACCACTGTAACCGTCTCTTTATTCTCAGTTTGCCTTTCTGTTAGCGATGATCCCTCGCAAATTGCGTCCTGATTTGAGTTTTATTGCTTCCTTTTCTCGTAGCTTCAGATTCGGACCGGCTGTTATTTCCTTTTGTTTTTGACCGTGTTTTCGGTCAGATTCTATTTGTCATCAAGGATGAAGGTCTCCTCTTTAACGAAAAATTCAACTACTTCCTCCTCCACATTCTTCGTATCAGAATCAAGCTCGTCTGTGTCAATACCTGCAATACAAAATTATTTTTTTACTCATCAGTCCAATCTTATATTTTATTCCTCCATTTATTATTTCTGTTTCATTACCGCAACGTAGCTTCATACGATCATTCTTCTGGTTATTCCAGTCCTCAACTCTCTTCTGACGATATTCCTCAAACGCCTTCATCAATGCGCAACGTTTTTCAATAAGTTCCTAAAATTAAAAAAAAACAAGTTGTACAATTCGAACGATTCAATTCAATTTGAAAAGATGATTTTGTTTAGTCCGTTTGAACATTTTACGAACCTTGGAGGCCCTGGTCAGACGCATACGATCCTTGCTCTCAAATTGAGCGGAATATTTCTTGAGGTTCTTTTTGATTTCCTTGATCTGCTCAGCAGACAAAAGCGTCGGCGGTCTTGGACGCCAGAGAAGTTGATTAAAGGCGTTCAAATTCACTCTCTTCAGGATGCGACCTTGGAAAGTCCAGATCCAGTATCCATTATCGACGCTCGTCTTCCAGTTGGAAACTGCTGTTACAACGTATACTAAAAAAAACAAAGTTAAACAATTAATAACCATTATTCCAACAAATTATGAACAGTTGATTCCAATCCGTTGTATTTGTTTTCAGAAGAACTTTCTCAGATAATTATATTTAGGACATTTTTTTTGTATTTGGTTTTTTTACCGTCCAGTTGGATCCCACTCAACATCGCTGGTTTGGTAATGATCAGTTGAGTTCATGATAGTAAAATCGTTGGTGTCAATGAACTCCAATGCTCCAGCCATAGTTGTCAGTCCAGCGAGAACAATAAATTGACCCTGAGGCGACCAGAACAGGTGATTGCAAGCCTTCTTCTCAAGTTTTTCTACAAGATTAAAAAGAAGCATTAGTTTTCAATCAAATATAAAAAATTCTGTCAGCTATGTTTTTGGTTGTTGCAAAAAGCAATGACTTACTCAGAAGAGCTGGCTGGTGTCCAGTTTTAACTTCGTAAAAACTGACATTCACCGATGGAATTTCACCATGAATGATTGCAAACTTGGAGCCAACAGGTTCCCAGGCAAAGGCATGGATGGGTTCTTTGATTTCCACACTGTCTACTGGGATCTGTTTCTCCCTCATGTGGAAAATCTCGAAATTGTAGGACATTCCCTAAAAACAATCGTTCAAAGTTAATAATGAATAGAATAATGATACAATTAGATCACTAACAATTTAATCAAATATTAAAATTCTGAATTTTAAAATTGAAGTTTTGAAATACTAACTGTATATTTCTGTTCGGTTTTCTCTTTGCGTTTGGCAAACCGGTCGACTTTGACGCAAAGGTAATCTCCAGATTTCTGCCAGTAGATCTTACAGTCGGCGACGTTAAACAGGTTCTTGTTTCGGGTTTCATTGCGGCTAAAAAAGATCGACAAATTATTATCAAGTTTTTCTTTCTTTCAGTTAGGTGTTTTATTTTATTATTATTTTTTGAGTTTCATCTCACCTTGGAATTTCCATCAAAGTTACCCTGGCAGGAACGTCCTTATCCTCAGGCACCCAGTATGCGAGAACATTATCAGTTGGCGACCAACTGAAATCGCGAATGCCAGGAATTTTGATGCTCTTTTTGTCTAAGAGTTTGAACGACTGAAAAGAAATGGAAATTCATTAGACTGAAATCAGCATCTAATTTTGATTTCAAAAGATATATAAATATATACCGGAGTCTCATAAATACTGAGAACATCATCGCCCATCCTGGCAAAGTATTTATCATCGTGCGACCAACGGAAAATGGGCCAAACAGAAGAGCCCTCGGGGAAGAACTGTCGTTTCTCCTGGCCACTCAAGATGTCCCAGACAACCAACCGTTTCTGATCATTGTTGTCCGCTCGTGGCGAGTAGGTTACCATGTATCTCTCGCAGGGGGAGAAGTCGATGCACTCGACAGCTCGCTGGCTGAAACGTGCCTGTTGGGTGAAATTTGGACCACCCCAAAGGGCAATTCCAAGTTTGTGGAAGGTTGCCAGGTAGGTTCCCAAGGGCGACCATTTCACATAAGCTTCTGTCCAGCGCTGAAAACAAAAACAATTTTTAGTTTTTCATAAATTGCACTTTCAACATTGCAAACTTGAAATAGCAATGTTACATATTTGTTTTGCATTTTTATTTCCCAAATGTTGTCATTTGAATTGAATATTTGATTAATATTTACCGCTCTTTCTTCGAGCATGGTTGGTTCAGGGGCAGAATTTTGCCAGATCTGTACAGCAACGTTGGTTCCATTTCCGCTGAGCACGCAGAATTGATCGTACGCGTCAGGTTCCAAAAGATAATGATGCAAGTCCCCGGCAGCTTTGTACGGCTGTGGTTTTGGTGGTTCCCACTCTTCTGGGATTTCCTCAAACTTGTTGAAATCCGTGAACAGGTTGAGCTTAAAGGTATGCTGCTTGTCGATCTTGTAATTGTTTGCTGATTTAACAGCTGTCAGGGCGCTCATTGGATCGGCATATTCCAGGAAAATGTAACTGTAATTTCATTGAATTTCACATTTTTTAAAACATAAACATAAAAGAAAATAAAATATTACATTAAAAAACTATGCATTCGACTGTTCCATTATTTATTTCAAAATTTATGTATTATATCAAAAATGTATAACAAATATGAAACATAATAAGTTGATTTGTTATTGTTAAATAACAATAGAAATAATGTTATATCAATATTGTTCATGATATTTATTTATAAAAAGAAAGTTTGTTTACCCTTTGGTAATTCCATTTTCGTTCTGGGGATAATATTTGTTAACAATTTGCCCAAACTTGCTGTAAATCTTGTGTATGACTGACTGCAATTTCTCCAGACGTTCCGGCTCGACCTGTGGCGCTCCATCGATAACAATAATAGACTCAACGCCGTCAGTCTCGGAAGGTTTCTTCTTTAGTAAATCCTCCAACAAGACTGCAAAAAATGCACAAACATAAGAACCCTGCTGGGCGAAAATAAAAAAGAAACTAACCTAAAAAATATCTGGAAAGGGAATTTTAAAAAAGTAAACAATGGTGAGGTAAACAAACGTTTATTTATGTTGTGAGGCGAACGAAAAATTGTTTAAGGGTGGGGGTGAAATCAAAATTGTATTTTTTTCTGTGCCGGATGATTTTGACGGGTTGGAATTTTGAGGTTATGTTCGGTCACGACATATGCAGCGTGGACGCATGGGAATCGGCTCACCTTCGTCCGGGACGTCGTCGACAAAATCCTCGGGGTCACTGAAATTCGGCTCCTCATCCTCGTTCACGGAGTCGTCGTTCTTCGAGTTGTCCTCGTTTTGCGCCGATTTTTCGGCGACCGTCTTTTTGGCCATGTTGGACAACCCACAAACGGGAGAAGGAAACTGTCCTCTTCAATTTGCACCGCCACGCGTGCCGGCCATCAAGAGTCGATCTCGAAAACCGTCTCCCATCGATTCATCGTTTCCGTTTTGGCGGGCTTTTTAAAAACATTCAAATTCCATTTCTTCCGCAAACTGTGTTAATTTTTTTATTCAACTTATTTTTTTTTATCATTTACCATTCATTTTTTATTTGCGACAAAAAATTGAAATTACAATTCATACTTAAAAAGTAATACTTCTTTTTATACATTTGCAAACAATTTTTTGTTGTATTTTATTTTATTTTTTTATTTTTTGACAAATTTTTTTTTTGTATAAATTGCGAAATAAGATATAATAGGTGGAACAAAAATCAACCGGTAAATGGAAATTTAATTATAAGAGACTATTTTAATAAATATGATGACATAATTTAATTGTTTTACCAAAGATAGATTTAACCTATCAATGGTAGAAAAAACGGGGTATTCCAAAAGTTGAGTCTCGGCGCTAAGCATCGCAAATGATGAGTGATTGGTGATGTGATTCAATAATTTAAATCGATCGGGTCAAGAGTCATCCGGGTGGTAGTATATAAGGAAAATCAGGTGTTAGCTGTGATTCATTCATCGAGATGTTTCGATTACTATTAACTGCGACTCTTGTTTCGCTGGCCTTAGCTGCACCTGCATCATTAGAAAAGTAAGTCAAGAAAAATTATGTAACCTATTACTAATCATATTTTTTATCTATATTCCAATTCATTATATTAAAATATTAGAATTTGTGAATTCTTATACTGAATTTACGAAACACCACCAATTTTTACGAAAAAAAATTTTTAAAAATATATAAATATAATAAATTCATAAATATAAATTTTACAAAAATTATTCATCTGTTTATTGATTTATTTATATTTACATTTCACAATCACGATGAGTTTTTGGAACTCCATCAAAAATTAACCTTAAATTTACAAAAAAATTTTATTTGAATAAACCGCCAAATTGTAAACTACTATAAACAATTGATTTTGATCTTCCAGAGGTCAAAATATATTTACAAAAAATGTATAGGTATTTACATTTCACAATTACGATGAGTTTTTGGAACTCCATAAAAAATTAACCTTAAATTTGCAAAAAATGTTATTTGAATAAACCGCCAAATTGTAAACTACAATAAACAATTGATTTTGATTTTCCAGAGGTCAAAAAGTATCCCTGTCCTTGACTTATTTCGATGACGTCAAAACCTTATTAAAAAAGGGATATGGATTTAGCAAAATCAGCATCGACACAAAATCGAACAGGATCGCCGCCATCTTAGACGTCGATGAATCCGAATGGCAGTCCCTGAAAAATCACCTTGAAGAAAACAACATCGATTTTGAAATTAGTCAACCGGTACCAAGAAATCTGCCCTACCTTATTTCCACGAACCTCGTGACGAAAATTGTAAATAACCTCGAGAGACGATTTTTTGTTGATGTTCAACTGAAAAACATCGAAGCGACCGCAGACATCTTTGCAAAATACTCCAAAGATGGAGAGGTTACTTTTGTTCAAATTGGTCTTAACGGCAGTGAAGAAGAAGGAGAAAAAATTACTTTGATGATCAAGGAGAACAGTTTGAATTCTGTTTTGGAGTACTTGAAAGAAAAAGGAATGGAATTTGAGGTTTTGGAAAACAAACCAGTTTGGATCGACTGTGCGCCGGACGCCTTCGATCAGTTTTTCATGCACAGGAAACGGATCTACGTGACAGGAACTGTGAGCTCAAAGGACGAAAAGAAAATTGGCGAATTTGTTGAGAGGTTTGGAAATTCAAATGATGTGCAAATTTTGAATGTTAATGCCAGTGTTGCCAATGCCAAGGCAACTGTTCGAGTTGAACGACATATTTGGGATAGCGTTGAAAAGTACCTTCACGATGGAGGATTTGATTTTGTTTGGATTACGTTGGGGAGAAGAAGTGCGACTGAAGGAAGGAGACATATTTTTTAATTTCAACTGTATTACTTTTTGTGAAATAAAAATGTTTTAAAATCTGCTGATGTTTATGTTTGTATTCTTCTTTGTTTATTTAGACATTTTTTTCGTTTGATTACATCTAATGTTTACATCGATTTTGGTAACATTTTTGTTTAAGTCTAGTTAGACTTATTCTTTAAACTATTGTATTTATTTACAATCCAACCTTTTACTCTTTTTGCAGCATGGGTTATAGTTGTGACGACTCTCTCATTTAAAACATCCTTAGCTTTGGCAATGAATTTATGTCCCTTGACAACAATGTCTTTCAATTTTTCGAAAGTTTCTTTAGAACAAATTCTGTGAATCACAGACTCTTTTTTCGCTTTGGTGATTTCATTTTCACCAAAATGTTTTGGTACGATTGCCGTCGCTCCCATACAGATGAAATCGTACACTTCTTTTACATCTTCATTTTCCACTGCGTCTCTCACAACTTTAGCCGCTCCCTCTAAATGTTCTAAATAGTTTAGAACCTTTTGTACATGTTCGTCTTTTTCATCTCCATTCTCGCTGACTTGATTTAATTGGTCCTCTATCTCGTTAAGTTCTTCCTCTGTTACTCGTCTTTTCTGAAAAATATTCAACAAAACGTTGTTTGTTTGTTTTTTTTTTCGTACTTGGCCAAAGATGCTGTCGTGAAATTAATTCCACGAAATTAAATTCAAACGAAATAACAACAATGTAACACAAACAAGCGAAGTGCAACAAAATCAAATCAAATGAAAACAAGAAAATATGATAATAATTAATAACGTCCTCGTCATTGTTGCAAATCGTCACGAGAGTGAGTCTTACGGTACAGTTGTGTGTAACCAATCAACACACGGAGTTATTATTTTATTGTGTGAGTAGAAAGAAACCGATGAGCATTAACAATCTTCCGTTTCTTCCTATAATGTTTGTTTAAGTCTTATGAATGTAATCTATTGCAATTTACATACATTTATGAATGTGAATTGCTATTTTATTGTTGCTCTGAGTGAAATATTAATCAGATGTGTACATCCTGTATATATTTTATATATTTATTAATTAAAGTAAAAATTATTTTATTATTATTTTTATACAAAATATATAAATATATTTTATATTCTGTTATTAACCCTCCATTGGTACTGCTCCGAAATTTTTCGAGTTTGGTATCTTGTGAGGGCGGCCCTCACTATGCTTTAACATATTTTAACATATTAACTCATTTTGCGACGTTGCCAAACGTAAACATGGTTATGTTTCATTTCATTCGCAGTGATAATTTATAAACAAAAAGAGATTCGTGAATAAAAATTTATAAATTTTCATTTATTTTTTAAATAAATCATTTCGAATAAAAATTTTGTTTGAAT
>JAAMPD010003083.1:0-11458 GCA_025266255.1 Trissolcus basalis
CTAGTATACATATTGGAAAAATATCGTGTGCAACACGTGTGAAACTTGACAACCCATACTCGCGTGTTGACAGCTCTCGCTTCGCTCGAGCTGCCAATTCACACTCGTATGGAATGATCAACTTTTCCCACTTGTTGCACAATATACTATTGATATGGAATCGATGATATAATGTCAATGTTTGATCTGTTCTTTATGCGATCCAATATTATATATGGTACGATAATTATGAATGATATGGTCTATTTAATTATGGTGGTTAACAATATAACAGAAATTTTCAAAAAAATCAATATTTTTTATATAGTTGCAATTTGTAGACTGTTGTCAATATATATTTTATAAATGAACAATATATTATTCTTTTGATAAGATAGGTTTAATGTATTAATATTGCTTTTCTATGAATGATTTTCATTACTTTTTGGTTTCTGTGACAAGTTTTTCATGGTGTTATAGATATTACAATGTGTCCACGTCAATAAAAAAATGAGCGATCGAAACAAATTTCCGTCTTGCTGAAAAATTAATAAGGAAGCATTGTGGTCGAACGATGAAATCAATCTTGTTTCCATACAATGAAACGTTTAGCAGGACCAACCCCACAATGCATTTTTATGAGAATTTGTACGGGGTATATATTATATAACTCAAAATAATCGCCATGACTGAACCCCCATCACGAATAACATTTCTCATATTGATCATCTCAAGAATTAATTTATCAAATTATGTTTACGGGTTTTACAGATATAATAATTTAAAGATGTAATAATTTTATGTTTTGTACAAAGTTGCACGTAGGTGTCAGTCTACAGAACGTGTAAAGTGCAAACTTTTTTCATATCTGAAACAAAAGTTAACTTGTGTTTTGAAAATTGGATGCTTCAAGATTTACACTCCATCAAAGTTTTAACGCCTTGATGAATATTCCATTTGCAAGGGAAAGAAATTGTTTTGACCAATCACCGGGTCTTTTTATTTATTTAGTTTGACATTTTTTTTAATGGAATCCCATTTTGTACTCGCGAAAAACNGTTTTTGTTTGACGAAAATGTTGTTTTTAAGAGGATAAACTCGTTTTTTTACTCAAAGAGAATTTTTTTCTGGATTCTTTTTTTTTCTGATTCAATCTATTTTACATAGGTGAATATTAGAATCATGCGAGGGCAGTTCTTCTCCCTTGAGTTTTGTGCTAGTTGTGCAGCCGCCTGTGGGTACAGACGCTGTTGACACCAGTCGCCCACTCAAGTCAGACACTGTCAATCCATTGAACCTGCAATAGCAAAATCCACTTCGATTTAATTCCTCCAACCCTTCCGAATACAACGAATCTGAGTAGCCTAATTTTTTATATTTGCACAGACAAAAAACTCATATCGACGTTTTGCAATTGCTAATTTTTTATTATTATATTTATCATCTCCATTGTTTCCAAGAAAGTTAAATAATAACTTCAATATACCGTTTTTATATGTCGGTTTGAATAAACAAAAAAAGGAGGTTTATTTGTTTGAAACACAATTTCAATTAGATTTGATCATATATTAAAAATGATATAAACTCAGCTCTTCCATTTCAAGATGTATTTTTCAATTGTTTTTATCTTACGTAGTTTCGAAAATATTAAAATTGGAAAATATGATGTTGACACGCGCGAGTACCGCCCAACTGCTCTAGATATGTCGGCGTTATTTCTACGCGCTATGATGTAAGAATAATAACTGTATTTTCAATTTTTCGATAATTTCATCAATTCTTTCAGTTGGTTCTTTTTTTTACTTGGCCTAGAGAAGCTAACATGACTCTCTATTATTATTCAAATTGTTCAAACATTTTGTTTGATTTGATTTTCAAGGTTTAAATTAAAAATTTTTAAATAAACATATTTAAATAAATAAACGAATTTTATATGTCTTACAAACGAATATGTACATCCTGGGGGAACATTTTACAATCTCGAGCTGAAACAATGATGAATATAAAATTTCATCAATAATAAAAGAACAATTAATAAAAGAACAATTGGAATTTAAAAAAAATGCTGCCTTGTTGTTGTTGTAGTTGAAAGTTTCTTTATTGAAACATTCGTAAAAACAGTTTGTTTTATCTTAATATCGTATGAATCACATGTCTTTACATTACGTAATTTTGCAAGGTATTTTATTGCAAATAATTTTTACTGTTTCCAGATATCCTCGCTGGTCTTCTCTTCCCCTGGATAATTTAATTGTGATTTCTTTTTATAGGTATATGATCCTCCGGTCGATTTTATTTGTGTCCACCATATGTCTGCGTCCTAAAAATGTAAATTCTTACACCTGCACGATACTCTCATATAATTCTCTGCAAATTTGCGTATGTTCTCTAAAACGTAAAGTGAAATCATCTTACAAAAAAAAAAAATAATAACAGAATTACAAAATTATCTTCGAACGTGTGTTCTCATCCTGTGAATGTTTAGATTTGTTTTATTCTGATGCTTAACTATTTACTAGCTAACATTTATTTTTAACAACTATTATTGTTTTCAACTAATGCACATTGTTGAATTAATATCAGTGTTGTTTTTTTTTCTTTTTCTTGTTTTCTTTTTTTTTTTTTTTGGTTTTTCTATTTGTATTGAACAAAATAAAATAATTAGTTTCAACTCTCGCACGACCATTCATCACAAGACAGAAAATAATCAAATGTCATTTGTTAGAAACAATCACTTATTTTAAGTTAATTTTAGGGTAAAGTATACACAGATGCTCTGCAAGAAAAAAGTATAACAATCCTAATGAAATCGCAATTAGGCACGTTACAAAATCGACTATTGAATATGCTAGCAAGCCGATTACATCTTACGGTTTCACTATAACGAATCATCGTTTCTGTTTTTTTCTTCTTTTTTTTTTATTTGTAATAACTTTTTAGGATATTAAATTTACATCTTTTTTATTTCAATCGCAATATTTCAGAAATATTTATGGATACAAAAATGTTTAATGTTATATCCTAGTTATAAGTTTGTGCAAAAATTGGTTTCTAAAATGCGTGAGTTCTAAATATACATTATTATTGCTTATATATATCGCTGTACACTTTACCCACTATACAGGTTGTTGTTTCATTTTTTTCTTTTTTTCTGTTTTTATTTTTTTTGTTATAAAATAACTGCTGCTTGAATATATTTTCTGAATATTAACCCTTTAAAGTTTGGACCTTTTTGTCAACGTTTACCCTTTGACGACTTGGAAACTACTTCTCAGAGAAATAAAAATAAAAGAGAATACAAGTCTATGAAAAATTAATGATTCTGAGTTGTCATGAATATTTTGGTCTTATCGCAAAGTACGGTTGGGTGTTAAAGAGTTAATATAATGATGAAATGAAAAGCAGATAGATTTCATTCTGGTGATACGAGAGTTAAAAGTTGTGATTCTCATAGTGTCATCAAATTCATCAACTTGTTGATTCATTCTTCCGCATTATATTTTAATAGTTTCTTGTATTTAATTTTTTCAACGGTTCATAATTTTAGTTTCATTACTTACATTATTTTATTGTTTCTTTTCTGTTGGAGACACTTGGATACTAGAACAATGTCCATTTACTCTCTACCGCTACTCACAATGCAATTTTGGAATATCGTACAATTGATTTTCTTTGTATTATCAAAAAAAGTTTTCAGTTATCTTATTTTTCATTAATAACGACTGTTCAACACTAGTACCAGTTATCATTATGAATCTTACATCTTCCCCTATTCTAAACATTCTAAAACATATGATTCTATCTCTTATGAAATAAAAACATTTAACTGTGTACGCAACGAATATTACATCCTTTGAAGAATCAATCAACCAGTTGACAAATCAATTCTTTTTCTTCTATATCTGTAAAAAAATGTATGCTTTGATGGTTTCATAGAATTTCGAACTTAAAATTTGACATTTCGTTTGTATAAAAATGTTGAAATATTTGTCCGTGTGTCATCGACAAACTTCGATAACTTTGTAAAATAATAATAAATTACAAATGTCAAATGTTACGTACAAATTTTATTTACAAATTTTATAAAAAATTAATAAACCATGGTAATAAATTTAAAAAAATATAATCCATTTGGCTGCAGTTTGAATGAAATTTAAATAATCAAAAAATAAAAATTGAGATTGCAAAAACAGAGATGTGAAAAGTGTTAGAAATTAATGAAAAATAAATAAATAAATGATAACTGAACATATCTTCAGGTATCATTGAAATCACTGTTGAAAGGTACGTGAATTGAAATGGTGAATGGAACATACGTGCAAAAATAAGCGTCACGTTCAACATTCTACAGGAGACAAATGAGGGCACGACATCCCCTTGCTTGTGTAACCAATTATTCATCTATTTCAAGATTCGTTATTGGGTGTCACATAAACATTCATGAGTATTTTTCCTTCCTTGGTTTTTTTTATATAAACTCGCCGACTGTGTGCGAAACGGTTGATACGCGTGGTCGATTTTGGTTTTATATATTCTCAACGAAATTTTACATCTGAATATAAAGATGACGGTACGACTGATTTTACATTAGCAACAGAATGCCAGTTGTGAAAGATGCTATGGTAATGAAAAATAAAAAGTAATTCTGTCAAAGATTCTTTTTTTCTGCGTAAAATCCTCACTGGTATGTTTCTATTTCGATGGAACATGATCACCAGATACACAAGTGATACCGCTTATGCAATGAAACATTCGGAAAAATGGTCAGTCTTTGTAGACATACAATAGCTTATAAATTTAACAGTGACATGAGCAACACAATGTATATTACAGTTGATTCGAAATAATTTTTCGCAAACGCTGTATATAATTTGATCGACGAACGAAAAAAAAATTGTGGATTGGGCTGGGCAGACAAAACTTGGCTGATAAATAATTGTGTTATAAATACAGCAACTGACGGGCAGCGACCGAGAGTGTTCCATCAAGAAGAACGTACGATCGTTACGAATCTACAACCAGATTCACCTGGAATGTAACGAAGACTATTGCTCTGCGACGAAACAGAACTCTAAATCAATTTGTACAATTCATCGATTTTCGTGCTGATGCGCACTAACGTTACGCTAACAAATCGTCTTATCTGTAATTGTCATTTGAATTTGTTGAAATTTTTAGCCTGTTGTGTAAGTACCGAAACAATTGATTGAACGCTTTCCTGTCACACTCTCGGTTCATTTCGGTAAGAGGAGGATGTTAATTAAAACTTGGATGAGGTGTCGATAAAAAAACTTGATCACTTGATTTGCAACCAAGGGTGTCTGAGGCACTCGGCTGCCGTCGCTCGTGTTAGTGGATCGAATTCCAGCATGGGAGTTAGGAACTGGGCAAACTCTTCGGCTTCACTAGGTGGCCATTCGTATTTCTCTGTCAACACTGCTTGCAAACCCCACGGTTTCAATCCCGTGATGTGCCTCAACTCAGCCTTCTTGTTGAAGAACTTTTTCGAATGCTTCCCCGATAATGCAATGCGCCGTGGAATCGCCCCCAACAGCTCAATTATGTGGGCCAAGTGATCTTCGTCTCTGCAATATCAATCAAACGAATTAAAAATCCACCTTTTTGTTCCCATTTGAAAAGAGTCAGTCTGATTAAGTTACCTGCAATATTCATCACCACTGTGTGGTTCAAATAAATAATCTCCAGTAGCTAACTCAAACGCCATGCATGCGGTCGACCAGATATCTGCAGATGTGCCGTAACCAGCACCTAATAAAACCTCTAATGATCTATATTGTCTCGTCTGAATATCTTCGGTGAACTTTTTGTGGACCCAGCAGGCGTTGCCAAGATCCGCTATTTTAACTTCTACATCGCAATCAACTATCGCGGGATCTAAGGGTGCAACCGACGCACGTTTAGCTGTTTTTGCATCTGGAAGATTCACAGTATTATCTGCAAGAAAATTTGAAACGTAAATTTTCAAGTTCTAAATCAATTTGTTTTCATTATCTTTTAATCAACTTTAAATTTATACCTTCGCTATAATCATCAGGGCCTTTAGCATCTATCCGTGGCGTTTCGATTGTGCTCTTTTCATTGTTGCTAATATCAACGTCTTCGATTTTCTCGTTCTGTTGTTCGTCGTCGTTATTTTCGCTCGGGCTACTCTTTTCGTCGGTGGACGCGTCCACGCCGTTCACACGCAGAGAGGGTGTCGAATCCTCTGGTGTGTCCGGAGATTCTTTGTTCTCGCTGTTGTCATCGACGCTCTCCGCGGTATTGTCGAGGTCGGGACTCTCGTCCTTGACCTCGCCGTTTTCTTTGCCATCGTTTGTTACCACCTTGCTCTGCTCCTCAATCTCAATGATCTGCTCCATTTGCTTCTGCAGCAATTGGTTCTGTCGTTTGGCTTTCTTCTTCAATTTCTTTTTTTTGCTCTTCGACATTTTAGAGTTTGGCGCAGGGTTCTGGAATTCTTTTGGTGCCGTTGATATCAACGAAACTGGCAATTTCAGCCCCAAGGAATGCAACTCCGTTGCTTCCACAGCCAACTTTCGTATATACGTTTCGTCAACACACACCAACACATTTTCAGGCTTAATGTCCGTATGAATGATTTTACCTGAAACCAAATCAATTAATCAATCAATTCAAATTATATTATTTAATTATCATTATTATTATTGCTGTGATGTTATTTATAAATATCTCTTCATGTATAATAAACGAGGATATTTTTAAAATTTCAATCTAATACTTTTATAATTGAAATTTTCAAAGTACGTGACTTACATTTGTTATGGAGATAATCAAGCCCTTCAAGAACTTGTCTAATAATGCGTCTGACATTATTTCGTGGAATTCCCCTATAATTTGATTTAATAATAAGTTTAAGTAAATTGTGTCCCAGGACTTCAAAAACCATGCACACGTGGAGCCCGTTAATACCGCTGATCTTGAAATCGTTAAGCAGTTGGACGGTTTTGTTGCGCTTTGGATCGTTTGGGTCTGTATCCCGCACATCTTTCAACAACTTGATCTCATCGAGAGCAGTTTCCGTAAAGTGCGTTGCTGACTTGACAACTTTCAAGGCCACAAATCTCTTATCCTGAATGAAAAAAGGAAGATTATTGAATCAATAAAGAAACTCGAGTTAACAAAGAATAAAAAAAAATGAAGTTTGAGTAATGAGTTGGGTTCGCACTTGTAAATCCCAGCACAGCCAAACAGTAGAAAAATGTCCCCAGCCTAATTTGCGCGTAACATGGTAACGATTTAAAAACAAGTCGCCTATTTTGACGGGATGATAGCCACCTGCGCAGTAGTCATTGCTATCCTCTTGCTCCTCGTCTTCGCTGCTGTAAACTTCGTCCTCCTCCTCGATCGTCTCGTTGCTTGAACTGTGACAAGCATCTAGCCGCGTGTCAAACCTGCAAACAGTAAATGACGTCAGTTGACCTAACAGATTAAAAAAAAACACGACTTGTTGTCATAATAAACAACCGTTATCCAAAATCTAAAAATAATGCAATATATTCCTTCCCAAATTGTATTGGAATGTTATAACATGCCAAGTCGGGATATAGATACAGATTTACATAATTCATTTACATAATCGAAATATTATTTTTTCAACCGATATACGACCAGAAATAAACAAAATAAAAAACTAAAAAAGAAAAACAAGATTTGTAGATCTGAAAATGTTGCAGACAAACTTGTTGAATTAACTTCTAAATATAAAGTCGTGATCGTTTGATATGAAAAATTCGAATTTCAAAAAAAAAAAAAAAAAAATTCACAATTACCAAACCTCGTTTACTCTACGCTAACATATACAATCACCAATTGTATTTCATTGTAAAATGGTTTTTCTGTGAAAATTTGCATCCGTCCCTTGATCAATATCTCATATCGATCCAAACAAGCATCGGCCACGAGGTAAACAAATTGAATTAACAAATTCGATTTCGCTAAATGAAATTAATTTTTGTACCGAGAGGCACCTCTGCCACTTGAGTAATCAAATTTTCCACGGACCTTTTTGCTTTTTCAATGCCGCCAACAAATTAGCTTTAATCGAACCGTACAAAAATCACCCTCGACAAACTACAGTTGACCGTTTACCGTAATTCCCCGCCGAAATCATTTGCAAACAAACAATTAATCAAACAACAAAAATGACAAAAACAAGTTCTAGAGCACGATTGTGATCAAATTTCGTTATGAGCTTTTGGTAAATCACAAACGAAGCGAAGACAAAGTTGGCAAACTGGCCAGGGCCACTGGTGACGGACCTGTTATTGGCAGGGGTCTTCGGGGGCTTTGGCGGAGTCTGACGCACGGCAGCGCTTTCGGAGCATTGCCCGGCCATGTTATCTTTGTCAGGCTGCGGAATATCCTTGTCGGGCTGGAACACCGCGTGCGTGGCGACCTTGCACTTGCGCTTGCTGGGCTTATGACGCTTCTTCTTTGCCTGGATCGCCAGCACCCGCCTGTTCACGTCGACCTTGGCGCTCATCCCAGGTGATGTTGTTCAGCCGTCGTAGCGAGCAGGGCTCGTCGCGCGCACGCGCGCACTTGTTTATCCGCCGACGAGTTGGTGATCGCACCCGTGCCCCGAGTGCGCGATCAGTCCCAGGAGCCTCCACTTGCACGCTCGCCGTCCACTTGAATTCAACAATTTACAGTTATACAAAACATGCAAAACGAGAGGCCACTCTCGCGGATTCAACAGTTTTCTATCTACATCTATGCTCACTCACTGATGCAAGTTCAAACGTCGAGCGAACCGAGTCATAGAGGGCTCAGCCGCTCGCAAATTTTTGCACAGGTTATGGTCGCTGGTGACAATAGATGGCGGTTTTTCAAACGACGTTTTCAATCGTTCAAATTGAAATTTTTTTTCATGCAAAATATAATGAGATTGAGGGGCATCGAGTTGAGACAGTTTTGGAAATTGAAATTGTGCTTTGACACTGAATGGGATGGAATGAAATTTGAAGTTTGTGATTTTTGAAAAGTTGAGAATTCGACGGTGATAGTGAATGAACTAACCTCGTGAAAATGATCAAATGCAGGGTTGAATGGAACAGTGCATGTATTTCAGAAAATGGTTTTACAGTTTTCGTGTTGCGCCACGTGTGCGGTGGTATTCGCAGTTCTACAATGAGACGCGCTGATTTCGTTCAAATTTCAGGCCATCTATTGCGATTATCACGAGCTAAAAATCGATATAGTTTTTCATTCTGACGAACAAATGTGCAAATTCTTTCGCTCGTTTATATTTCATTCATTTTGTTTGTTTATTCTAATTCCTCTATTCAATTTCCAAAAATTTTTTATTTTTTTTAATAAGATTGTTTTATAGAAACTAAGAGAGTCAAAACAAAGGAAAACTAATTTTTTGATAATAATTTATGAATTAAATTCTATCAATTTCAATGAAAAAATATTCTTTAGTTTTTAAATATAAATAATTTATGCAGACTTTTAAAAAAGTAGGCAGGGCCGACAACTTTGACATTGAAATTTTGTAATGTTGATGTAAAAAAAAAAAACATTATTTGATGATAATTTTCAAAATTACAAGCTATCATAACTATTTTCTATTGAAATTTTGATTAAAAAAACATACTTCTACAGTGAAACGATTAATCAGGCAAACTATCTGCCGATAATTTCAATCAAATTTCAGGCCATCTATTGCGACAATCACAAACTAAAGTGACACCAACTACCAAAGCCTTGCCTTATCTCAAACCATGCTTGTTGCGCATCGCACCAATTTTGTAAATTGTATTTTAAACTTGCATTTGCATAGTGACTAAAAAAAATACAAAGAGCAAAATGACTCATGTGATTTATGCATTTATTGACAGGATATAACCGTATTTGAAGTTGCGATCAAAGGTCTGGGGCGTTGCGAATGTTTCGCTCATTAATTTTCATTCGCGCTGATCTTTTGTTTACCCCCGAAGGTGCGGGGGATGAAAGGTAAACAAATTGTTCGACATGAAAAAGGAGGTCGAGATGGTTCGCTCTGACAACTGACAGTTTCTTTTGCTCGGGGACACATGTGTTTGTGAAAGGTTGCAAACGAGCAACGACGTTTTCACATGCACCATCAAGTTCAGAGTAACACAAGCCCCGCGATCCACCAGAGAATCCCGAAAAATTGTTTGCGTGAATGCATCACTGCTCACTCTCACCCCTTGTTCGTGAAACGGGAGACACCGTTTCCGATTGTTTGTTTATACTCTGCAACCTCACGCGCGGAGTCTCCTTTGTTGGAGAAAAAAAAACGTTCACTTCCGAGTCCTCATTCCATGCCGCAAAGATACTGCCAAAAAGCATTGGTCAAGTAACTATGTAGAACTCGGGTAGAAAACTAGACTGTTCGCTGTGCACATGCGCAATAACACCTTGACCTTCGCGTGGAAAGATGACAACAATTGTTCTCTGAAATAAACAAGATGAGATGAATGAAAACAATTGAAGATCCAGTCGATAGTTGAGGTGCAAAAAACAACTTTGCAAATTGATTTTTTTGGTGACAGTTTTGAATGTCTGTATTATTGTTCTTTTGTTGTGACAATCAAAACATAACCTAAAACCTACAAGTTTAGACTGAATATTTTTAGTTTATGGAAGATACCAAGAAAGAAGTTATTATTTGTTTATCGTTTTTGAAATGACAGTGGAAGAAAAGTTTTTGGAATTCGTGGTATGAGAAAATTGATTTGTGCCACCTGCTGTCATATTTTTTGCATTCGACTTCCGGTTGAATTCCGATTGTGTTTCTGATTTGAGGTTTTTAACCCGAGACGCGCGCGCGGTCATTTTGCCGATCAGAAAAAGAGATAACCGAGTGAAATGTTTGCTGTAAGAAAAAGAGATAGGAAAATTGCGCATCAATTCCTGGGTTTATTTATTGATTTTTACAAGTTGCGATGGAAAATTCTGTTTCATTAGAAAAAACCTAAAATTAGATATCCTGATAATCTCAATGACCTCTAAATTTTACCTGCAAAATACCAATTCTAATTGTTTGTTGTTTCTGAAATCATGAAAAACTTAAAAATCGATTTTTTTTGTTGTACCAGTATACAATTCTTTTATGTTTATATTTCATTCCTATTGTCTATTTTGTTTATTTATTTTAATTGTTTCATTTACTTTTCAAAGTTGCTTTGTTTATTTTATTTGAGATTTTTTTACGGAACCATTGACTGTCAGAAAATACAATACAATTGTTTAACAATAATTTTCAAATTTGAAAGGGAGAGAGGTGTGGCAACGTTGCAAATGTTGCATTGCCATGGAAACGTCGGACGTCGACGATTGTTTGATTTTGCAATGTGTAAATTGAAATTGCAAAACCGGTTCTGAATGAGCCATTGACAAGAGGACTTATTTGGAGTTGACATTTTTCACTGGTACGATATGTCAAACGGTTTTGAATCGGTTCTATTTA
>JAAMPD010003084.1:0-11461 GCA_025266255.1 Trissolcus basalis
CAAAGCTTCGAAAATAAAGTCAAAAAAACTCACTCTTGTGTATATCTTTTCTTTTTTTTTTCTTTCTTTCTATATCTTTTTTTCTTTTTTGATAAGAAAAAATCGTTTCGAAACGCTAGAGTTGTGTTCAATCAGGAGGCAGCGTATTAAAAATATGTATGTTTCATATGTCATTGGATAGGGTGAAGTATAGTATACAAAAAAATGAGCAAAAACAGACTTTAGAGAAATTTAAAATTTATTCTATGAACTAATTTCTTCAATGTTTATTAAAAATATCGACGCTTCTCACGAAAAATTTTCCATTTCAAAATTTTCAATGTCATTTCAAATGGAAAATTTTGAATTGACATCTTTTCAGTAAGAAGCGTCGATATATTGTAATGTTCATTTTTGCCCCACGTCACTCTAAATAATGAAAAGATAAATCCAATCATTATTATCTCATGATGACTTAATGATTTTGATGATAATAAATCATTGAAATATATAGTACGGTACGTCTGTAACTTTGTCATATGTCATTAGATAGATAGGTGATTGAAACACGAATATTATATTTTATAATAATTTGTTCAATGATTTTAATAATGATAAATCATTCAAAAAAATGATATTTTATGTATGTCCTGCACGGACGAAAATATATTTTCAAAATATAAACGAAATATATTTTTCGTGTACACGGATAAAAAAACAGCATCAACTTCACTATGATTCTCATAAAGCTTGGACGGTAAGGCTTCATACAGAAAATTACTATGAACATAACAAAATTCAGTCGAAATTCAGTAAAAAAATGTTTTGTCAATAGTAAAGTTTTCTGTAATTTGAGAAAAAATTAAGTGTTTGAGGTTGTAGTTCACAGTTTACAATGATCGCAGTAAATTTTGTGGTTCGAACACAGTGAATACACAGTGGAATGGGTTATCAGATGGAACCGTTTATTTTCGTGACAACATGAAAGAACGTTACAAAAGTAGTGAACAGAGGGCGCGAATGCGCATGTGTCTGTGAGTGTTAATGTAGATAGAACAGAGTGGGGGTAATCTTAACAAAAAGAAAAAGCGCGATAATTGCAAACCCTAATACTTTCCCTCAATTTTGATCCTTTTTTGATGAATCTATAGTTATCTCATTTATTTACTGATTACCCTTTTCTCTTTTATTTTGATCATGAGAAAATTTTAGCAAGAAACAAAAGTTTAAATGTAGAATTAAGAAAGACAAGTTTGATCAGCAGGATTCGAGCTCCAAGCCGCGAACACATCTCTCGTACTTGATTCCGGCCAGCGACTTCGTTAGGACGTCAGCGATCATTTCTTTGTCGGAAGATAGTCGATCTTGAGTGGGGTAGTCCTGCACGGCTTGTCGAACAAAATGGTGTTTTATGTCCACGTGCTTGGTGGATTGTACACCAGTTTTTCCGCCGACTGGTTATCATTGTAGACCGTGATGCTTGCAATTTCGTCGAGGCGAATCTCTCGACAAAAGTTAGTCAGGTGAATGGCCTCCGTCAAGCTCGCATACTCGGCCTCCGTGGACGATAGAGCGACGGTTCGCTGCTTGCGCGAGCACCATGAGATCGCGGCTCCGGACAACAGAAACGAGTACCCGGTGTAGGACTTTCGGTCGGTGACATTGCTGCCCCAATCCGCGTCTGCGTAGCCGACTATCTCCCTGTCATCTCGTCGATAGACCAGCCGCCTGTCGACAGTGCCCTGGAGATATAGCAGGATTCGCTTAGCAGCGCACCAGTGTGCCTGCCCGTGTCGAGCGTTGAATTGGCTCAGCATATTGACGGCAAACGATATGTCAGGGCGCGTTCCCACGGCGATGTACACAAGAGCCTCTATCAGCTCTCTATAGGGGTACTAGGCTTGGTTTTCGTCGTCGCTCGGGAAGTCCAGCTGAGTTCCCGGTGCCAATGGTGACTTGGCTGGCTTGCACTCGGCCATGCCATATTTCTCAAGTACTTCGCGGACGTACCCTTTTTGGTACAAGGTGATCCGGTCCTCGCGCTGGTCTACTTCGATTCCCAGGCAGAATCGGATGACGCCGAGATCCGTGACTCCGTAGTTGGCGGCCAGTCTCCGCTTGATCTGCTTACTCGCTTCAGGTTCGCGGAAGGAAGCAGGATGTCGTCGACGTACACGAGGGCGTACGTCTCACCTTGGGTGTCGATGTAGACGCAGGGATCGGAAGTGGTCGGTGTCTGATTCTTCTCAGTGCGGATCATCCTCTTGAGAGTTTCGGCTAGCAACATCGGCGGCTCCATGTAGACCACGGCGTTCATGTCACCGTTAAGGTAGGCCGTGGCGATGTCCAGCTGGTGGACCTAAAGTTCGCGTCTGACAGCGAGCGCCATCAGGAATCTGAATGAGTCGAGGCGGGCAACAGGCGTGAAGGTCTCGGTAAAGTCGATGCCCGGCTTTTGAGCGAAACCGCGAGCAACAACTCGGGCTTTGCGCCTGTCCAAGGTCCCGTCTGGATTGAATTTGTTCCTCAAGACTGTTCGGCAACCGATCACCTTTTGTCCTGTAGGCCTGTTGACAAGCTTCCATGTGTCGTTCGTGACCAAGGACTTGGTCTCGGCGTAGATGGCCTTGAACCACTTCTTCTTGTCGTCGCCCTCGAGCGCGTCCTTGATAAACACTTCGACAGCGCTTATCACGATGCAAGCATCCTCGCCATCGACTTCAGGGTTATCGACGTCGTTCTCGGAGCTGGGTCTGGTTCAAGGGCGTCGTGACGTTGATTGTTGATCGATTCTTCCACCTGGGCCAGGTCTTCGATGATAGCAGGCTGTTGTTGTTCCGCTGCGGCGTCTGGGTCGTCGACAGGAACTTCGTGGAATCTCTTTCTCGGACGACCTCTTCTCCCGATCTTTACAAGCTTTGGTCTTCCGCGCCCTCTCTTTGTCGGTCGATCGACTGGTACTCTTCCCGGCTCGTCGCTCTCTTCGGCTTCCACCTGTTCGGTAGCCTCCAACTCTCGATCGGGTTGAGGTTCGTCGTCGTTCGCGTTTGCAACGGCCGGATTTGCGGTGACACGCGACGGTTCGTCGAGCGCATTTGGATGCAGCGCAATCCCCCTGAAGGCCTGATGGTCAACCTGAGCAGGTTCGTCTGGCTCATGCGCTGGTGCCTTTTCCGGTGTAAGGTCGTGCGCTTGTGATGAGCCGCGCCGGAACTTTCCCAAGAACTTGACATCTCTGGACACGCGGATCTTGCACTCTCCAGGTACCCACACGCGGTAAGCCTTGGACACCGTCGATTACCCTACAAAAATTCCTGGTACCCCCGTGGATTCGAATTTTCCTTCGCCGGAAGTTTTGTCCAGGATGTACGCTTTTTCACCATAGCATCCGAGATGCGATAGGTTGTGTGTCAGGCGTCGCTGGATTCCCGATTCCTTGAGCAGCTTGTTCATGGCCTCGTTGACATACTCTCGTCCGTTGTCCGACTGGACCGCTTTGATCTTTTGATCGAGCTGGTTCTCAACTAGACTCTTAAACTCCTTGAACTTCTCGACGGCTTCGCTCTTGCTCTTGAGAAAGTACACAAACCATACTCGGCTGAAGTCGTCGATGGAGGTTACAAAATATCGAGCGCCTCCCTGTGACTGAGTTCTCGTTGGTCCAAAGATGTCCGTGTGGATCAGCTCGAGGAGGTGCGAGGATGTCCTCTGACTCGACCCGAAGGGAGTGCTCGAGATCTTCCCGGAGATTCAGGTCTCGCATTGTAGGTCGTCGATTTTGGTGCCAACTCGCGTTCTTGTCACATGACCGCTTTTGATGAGCCGCGACATGTCACGGACGTTTAGGTGACCGAGTCGCGCGTGCAACGTCTGCACGTCAGACTTCGATTGCTCCGTCTCTGTAGCGATGTGCGCGCGGTTCTCGCGCTCCCGGAGGTAGTAGAGATCTCCGATGCGCTTCGCGATCACTTTCACTTCGCCATCGGTGTTCATGACAATTGCGCACTTCTTCTTGACCTCGTTATCGTGATCTACGATTTTTGCAACCGAGATCAGGTTCGACCGGAGGTCCAGGACGTACAGCGTGTTTTTGAGTGTGACAACATTGTCCGGGCTGTCCGCGATCACGATTTGAACGTCACATTTTCCTTCCAATCGCGTTTCCATGTTGTCGGCAAATTTTAAATGTCCGTTTGTCACTCGCGTTCGCGAAAGCGTGAAAGTAAAATGAAAGTAAACGAAAGTATATAAGGGTCCATGAGAGTGAACGAGTGTATATAAGAGTAAATGAGAGTAAACGAGAGTTTACTCTTAATTCCTGTAAATAGTCTTAATATTCCTTGAATTTGACTTTCTGAAAGTCTTAGGAGTCTCAATTTGGAGACTAGAAATCTTTATTTAAGACCTTATTCGAGTCTATTAAGTCCTTATTTAAGACGTCATCGAAGTCTTATTATTCGAGACTCACTTGAATCTTCAAATTCAAAAAATTCAAGACTTTTATGAGTTTCATTGTTATTGAGACGTTCTGGACTAGACACATATAAATCGTCGGTAAAACTGGAAGATTTAAATAAGTACTTTTGACGTATTATGAAAAATGTTCAGAATTCCAATTGTTCGATAGGAGAGAGATAAAGAAAAAAAATTATCTAAAGTTACTCCCAATCCTTTATAGATTAAAATTTTCCAAATTTAAAACTTGTTAAAGGGTGAACGTATCCCCCCAGAGGGGGGATTAAACCTCTCCCTCTTCTGCGGAATCAAAAAAATCAAAAAAAGAGAATAAGTATTGTTTATAGGGGTTTAGCGCGCGTAACCTTTGATTCAAGCGCCTTAAAAGTCTTATTTTAAGATCTTCTCAAATTCTAGAAGCCTTAACTGAAGATTTTTTTCACACTTAAAATTCTTCAATTGATTCTTGAGGCTCAAAAGTCTCAATGTACTTCTTTCAGACTTAAGTCTTGATTTGAGATCTTTTTCCAGTTCCAAACGATTTAAGTTTAGATATTTTACAAGTCAAAAAAAACTAAGTTTTCTGTCAATTTTTCAAAATTATAATTTTTGTGTTTTAAAACTTCAAAAAAAGGAGCGTTTTTTTCCGAAGGGGAGATTAAACCCCCACCTTCTACAGAAGCAAATTAGAGAACCTTATAAAATCTTAAATGAAATCAGTCAAAAAAAAGAATTTCTCAAGTGAAATCTTTTATGAAGACAATCAAAATCTTATGTGAAATCTTAAATTAGGTCTTTTGAGGCGATATTGAATACGCGCAACAAAGATGGCAGCAACGCTGCATCCACGAGTATGATAACGACAACACGAGATTGGGTTACATAGAACCGTAATAAAGTATATGAAATGTTCAAAAAAAAATCTTCAATAATAATAGAGATAATCGGAGAAATCAATTCAGAAAATTTGAGAACCTACTGTTCTTGAGAATACAAGTAAAATTTTAACATAGAACTTCTGGGTTTGATAAGAGATTTTGCAACCTTGTTCTTCTCACCGCTTTCGCCGCATCCCGTCGGTCTGGAAGTTGGGCGAGAACACGTGGATGTACCTTGTCGTATTTACCGCGCAATAACTGAGCGGGAGGAGCCTCTGGGTTGTCGTTTGCCCTTCGCTTAAGAGTAGATATTTTTTGAGCAGCCGACACCTCGTCAGGTACGGGAGCATGCGAGTGCTCCGAGTCATGAGGACCGCTGTTGACGATGATTTCCTTACCCACATGTTTTGTTGTTGCTCGTCCTGGGCACGAATTTCTATTTCGACAAAGCCAGTACGCGCGCAAGTTGTAGGAACTAGAATTTTTTGTAAATAAAAATTCATCAATGTGTAAGAAGTATCCGCCTTTCCTTGTCGGAATTAACTCAACGGTAGTATATTTTGATTGCGACATTTGTACTTAAGAATGTAGAAGTTACAAGAAATTTCGACCGCGGGAATGACAGATGAAATAATAATGACGTAAACTTGTCTTTGACAGGTTGACAGGTCTAAATTTTGAAATATGGAATAAGAATTAATAGGGAATATTATAATATATTATACGTGGAATAGATTATACATTATTGTTTATACATTGTGACCCCCGGATGAACATCGGATTTCTTCCGCTTTTTTGCAACAAGCGCCATTTCTACAGCCTAAAATTGCATTGACTCAATCCGAAATATGCTTCCTGCAAAATATTGTCGTATCACCGCGAACTATTGTTATCTGAGAGGGAAATTGATTTTCTACTTGCCTAAAGTCGAAAAATGATCACGACAAATCGAGTTCTACTTGAATTAGAATTCAGTTTTCGACACATTTTATAAAGAAATCTGTTAATTGAACTAGACGTGAGCGGTTCAGTCTCTTCTAAGTTGCAAAATGATTTACCATTTTCAATTAACGATTTAGCCGAATCGTTTAGTTGGTTGAAACACAAAGGCCACAAATATCAAAAACATTTATTTTATCGTAAAAAATTGTTTACGCTAGGTTTCAGCCATCATATACACAGTTACTGTATTGAACCTCCAGACGAAATGTAAGTTATAAATATTTTTGACTCGTTATTCGTTGGCCCAGTGCATAAAAACATTTATTTTAGGGATGGACGATTTTATGTCGTGTATTACAATGAATAAACCATTTTTGAGTAAGTTTTTGTTTAAGGTGTTGATCTGTTTAGAATAAACGAAACAAAAAACATCAATTCGTTTTCATATTTAATATGAAATTTTTACTTTTTCCATATAGTTAGTTTAATTTCTCATAGACAGTCGTTAATTATTGAACAACAAATAAACCACAGTTTAATCAATATATTTTCTTCACGCAGATTTATGCATATGGCAAGAATACTTCCTACCTGAAGCAAGTAAATATACGACAAATCAAAAATCGATTTCCCACAATCTTTTTACGGTTTGGCAAAAAATCAAGCCTATTTTCGACTCGAGGCAAGTAGATTTTACCTGCCTTAAATCATTATTTTTTAAAGTGTGACATCATCGCCGATTTCAAATTGCTCTCGCCGCGAGCCGCCTTTTGCTTTCACTTGCGCTAACTGTTTGACTTCTACATGCTCATCCATCTGCGGTCTTGACAAATCAAATCTCGTTCTCACTTCTCGCTTAAACATTACGCTTGCTGGCCATCGACCGGTAGTACAATGTTCCGTCGTACGTTAGTCAAACAAAAATAAACACACTGCTTCGTCTAATGACCTTCCGTTTTCTACAATTTTCTTCACTTTGTCTTTGAACGTCTCTACAAACTTTTTGGCGGCTCCGTTGGTCGCCGGGTGACTCGGTGCTGTAAAGCTATGTCTGATTCCGTTTTTTTGTCACAAATTCTTCAAACTCGGAGCTAGTAAATCGTCAGCCGTTAACCGTCACCAGGTGGCGTGCCAAACCGAAACGTGCAAAAATCTCGCTGATGACTCGCGTGGCCTGTGTACATGTTGTAACGTGGTCAGTGCTACTATTAGGACCTTGGAAAAATTTAAAAAAACTAAATTAAATTTACTGAAAGAAATGTTGAGCGCCAGGTTGCTTAAGGCAACCAATCCCGGTTAACTTAAGATGTAGAATGAGAAAAGATTAATTGCGTTTGTCGCAGGCTATGTTGAAAGGTTGGACGGACAAACACAAATTAGAATGATAACGCCGTTAAGTCCAATCGACCTTTTTTATTTTACGTTAAATTAATATGGAGAAAAAAAAAAAAAAGAGAAAAAGACCGAAAATGTGAGTTATAAAATTGAGAGAGCTATTGTCGTAAAATGGATAAAATGTAAGTCGAAGGATATAAAATTAGTGTCGATTAATTGAAATCTCAAATGCAAGTTCGTTGGAAACTACCTAGTATCATAAAACAACGACCGTAAAAGTGGCGATGAGTGACTGTTGTATTTTAAATTCAAACAAATCTGAATAGGGCTAAATACAAAATTTGACTAAAAGTGTAAAAAGGAGAGAGATCTGAATTTTGACGATAGAGATAGCGAAGGCAAACCTTTCGACGACAACTTCTGCACAGGACCCTGGTCTCTGGCGACGCACTAACACTTGTCTTTACTTTAAATGAAAATACAAACAAACTATAATTGAACGTAACTCTAACGTCGGCGCCGTGTTGACTCGGAAGGTCCAGAAGAAAAGAGGGAGGGCGGCTCTGCGGCGACTTTTATAGCCGCCTCCCCACCTGGAACGCAACGCTGATAACCCGCCCAAACTCGCGTTTGGGCCCTTAAGAAGATGGCTCTGTAGGGCGGCTGCCCCCTTATCACCTCGGTCGATAACGGCGAGCGTAGGCCCTGCTCTACCGTTGATCCGGACGTTCTGGGACGTTCTCGGCTCATCTCGGGCTGCTGAGTACGTCCTAGGATTTCTAACAAGCAAAGAAAGAATGCGCCCCCCGAGCTGAAAAAGTCAAAGTGCTTTAGTGTCTGAAATATGGTACAAAAGAGTGTCTCTGGTCGAGCTGATGGTGCCTGTTTTGCTATCAAAAAAACGTCGTGTATAAAAACATTAAGCCCTTGCATCTCTCAATTTATATAATCATATTATCGCTCGTAAAAAACTCTTTCGGAGCAAATCCAGAGAGGCCTGATTGGCTCCCCCTCTGGCGCTTCCGAGCGCAAACGAAACGCCACGTTACAATGTATTCATATCGACGACTTTAGGCCACTTTCAATGAGCGTCCATTATTATCATAAACATATGGCCATGAAGTGGACATAGAAAATTTCTTTTCTCGTTTCCACGCTTGCACTTAGTTTTTGGTAATGTTCCGAGAGTTGAATTGACTTTAAATTTTGAAAACTAGGTCATGATCAGATCTGCTCTGAGAAAAATTAGCTAGGATGCGAAATCGACTCAATTGTATGTTCGAATTTTCAATGCGCACCGGGCGAACTGCTTCTGAGTTACGCTTGCGCTTAGTTTCTGGTAATGTTCGGCGTACGGCGTGAATCAATAAAAAGTGCTGAGGCATGCGTTTGCAGTCGTCTCTGTCGGAAATGTATAATAAATTGCAGAATATAGATATTGTCCGCACAGCTACGATTCCTACGAGATCCACTTTGCGTCTTTCCAAACAAGTTCAAGTTTTCTGACCATTCGACTAGCCATTTCTGACCATTGATGCAACAGCTGACTGTTGGGCCCAAACAGAGTGCGCTGCTGTGTAAATTTGAATTTAAACAGTGAGTCATGATGCTCAAGTGCCTTCCTGTGTAGGAGTGAGCGAACACCTGGGCGTCCTGTCGGTGTCTTTGGGAGTGCCGGAGAAGGCAGAGTTTCAGTTATCAGCTCTGTCTTTGTTTTGAAGCACATAAGCACTTTGTTTTTAACCAAAAAAACTGCCCCAATCCGATCCGAATATTTTCTAAATGTCAACTGACAGCCAAACAACTGACAGCTGAATGTTGTAGTTTGAATTATTTCTTATTTCTGTTTGAGTTACTTTTTGAATTTTTTAGGGAAATTAGGGAAAATAATAAGCGGGGGAAAAATGGTTTAGGGGAAAAATTTTAGGGGAAAAATGTTCTCCAACCCCTTTTCAGCTTTGTGCAAAAAGTGCTGAGTGCTGGCAAAATATATTTTTATTTTTTTCATCAATAAAATTGACATTAATGCGTTGATGACATCATTAATAATAATTATGAGTCATCATTGCAACTACTTCTGACATGAAAACTGTTGCTTGATTTCACAGTTTGAGTTTGAACCCCATTCTACTAGTGGCGTTATATATTTTCCAAGGAGACCAGAGCCATCCGTAAACCAGGCGTCCTCTACACCAGTGAGGACTCTATCTCCAGCCTATTTCTCCCGACTGGGCAAACGAATGGTGAATTTGCCCACGGGTTGTTGGTCTTTTTCAGTTTTGTTCTGCTCGTACTTGAACAATCCATCCTAGAGGATACTGATTTTTGCATGGCCCTTGTTTCTTTGTTTACAATCCCTAAGACAGAGCAACCTATAAGATGTCAACCAGGCACGCGCTTTGACTTTGAGGTCTAGTGGTAAAATATTGAGAGTCATCTCCATAACTTCAAAAGATGTTGATTCGAGAGAACTACTTACTCCTTTCAATACGCCACCTTGCAGGCCTTACATTCATTCCTCAACTGTTTTCTTGTTAGTAATATGCCACCACACCACCAAGGCATACAACAGCCTTGAGATATGGATTACATTGTAGATCTAGAGAACAACTTTTGGGTTGAGACCCAAGTTTAACCTATTGCGCCACTGCATGAGCACAGCGACAGAAACAGTTTTCTCCTTCTCTATGCTGTATGCTCCTTTCAGCTGAGTGTGAAATCTGGAATGACTCTCAGATATTTTACTGATTTTGTCAGTTTAGTTGCATGACCGTTCATTTGTATAGACCAGAGAGATTCCGGTTCGTATCTTTTTGTTAATAGTACTAGACAGAATTTCGTTGAATTCACTAAGAGTCCTTTCGAATTATACAAATTTTTCACCAGATTTAGAGCGTCTTGCATGCCGTCTCCAGTAATGTCTAAAAATGAACCTCTGGCTAGGATTCCGATGACATCCGCAAAGCCATAGATCAATAATCCCCTACGTCTCAGGGCTTGTAGTAGCTCAACCAAAACGAGGTCCTTAAGTAAAGGATAGAAAACACTCTCTGCCGTGAGCAACCGTGAGACGTCTTTCCGCTAGCATGTCCTTTATCCAGTCCTGGAACGTTTAGGGCGTGCCGCGGCCACTCAGGCCGCTGTAATGTGTTCGGCAGAGGTGCTATAAAAAACTACCTCAATGTCTAAGAAAGCTTCCAACACATATCTCCCCTCAGTAATTTGCCCCTCTATGTCACTAACCATGTGATGCAAGGCCGCATCAGTGGACTTATTGGAGGTGTATGCATACTGAAAGGGGCAGAGTGGGTGGTATTCAAGAATTTTCTCTATAATATATCTGTCAAATAATCTTTTCAGAGTTTTCAATAGTAATGAGGTTAGACTGATAGACCTGAAATCTTTTGCCTTCGTGTATCCGTTTCTACCTCTTCGGAATGAACACAACCCTGGCTCCCTTCCACGGTGTTAGGATATGTCCATGTGCGATGCTGGCCCTCAAGATCTTGTTTGTTTGAATTATAATTAGATGCAATTTAATTTTTTAAGTATTTTAAAATGAGTTTATGTTTTAGAAAATCGATGCTAAAAAGTATTTTCACATGTGAGTTTTCTCCAAAAAGACCATCTTGGCATCGACAAGTTTTACTTCTGATACTCGCGCCTCTATTCGTTATATCAAACTCAGGCTCATATGTGCCAAATTTTATTGCTTTATGGCGGTTCAAATTTGTTTGATATTTTCATTACTTTTGCTTACAAATGTTTAGCGTAGGACAACTGACGTTTGTCAAGACGTTGTCTCATACAAAAATTTAGTTCTGTTTTTCTTGCTACTGCAGTCAATTAATTTGCAAGTCTCAACTTTATTT
>JAAMPD010003085.1:0-11459 GCA_025266255.1 Trissolcus basalis
TATTCAATTGCGCCGGATGAGATAATTTCTATATGTAGTTGCGCCTAAATCCATGTGCAGTTCGCCTAATTCTGCGTCCACTGCGACTGCGACCGGAATAAAAAAAATATATGCCATTGCGCCAAGATAAATTCATAACAAATATCAATCATTTTTTGTATTCAAAATCAAGATCTCAGACGCAGTTCGCCCGGTGCACATTGAAAATTCGTACACACAATTGAGTCGATTTCGCAGACTTGCCAATTTTTCTCAGAGCAGATCTGATCATGACCTACAAGTGTACAAAATTTCAAGTCGATTCAACTCTCGGAACATTATCAAAAACTAAGTGCAAGCGTATCTCAGACGCAGTTCGCCCGGTGCGCATTGAAAATTCGTACACACGATTGAGTCGATTTCGCAGCCTTGCCAATTTTTCTCAGAGCAGACCTGATCACGACCTAAAAGTGTACAAAATTTCAAGTCGATTCAACTCTCGGAACATTACCAAAAAAAAAGGTCAAAGGGTATCTCAGACGCAGTTCGCCCGGTGCGCATTGAAAATTCATGACCTACAAGTGTACAAAATTTCAAGTGATTCAACTCATATATATTTTGATTCGGCGCAACTGCGTAATCTAAACGCAGGATTCTTATCTACTTTTTTCATGTCGGCGCAATTGCAGAAGCCCCATTCAATATTGTTAATTTCATTTTTCTCGGTTTTTCTTATGATACCTCAAATAATTTTTTTTTTTAGTTAAATATTGTATATTGAAAAAATACATAATATAAACTAAATCTGATTACTGTGCGAAATTGCACATTTGCGAAATTGTGAGTAACTTGAGTTCTGATATGAGTTTATATCTAAGTTCAGCAATTGTCAAGCTTTGTTATATTGCGCTGTATTTGTTATGCACGCGCTTTCAGAATGTGACATTCTGGCCTCACGATACGACAATAGACTGCGTGGCGATCTATTAGGGGTTACGGCTTGGCTGTGATAAAATGTTAAAATCCACAAACAAGCACTGACCATCTGAGTTCCGACTGATCATCGGCCGATTTGGAAAACAAGTTAAAAACAATTCATTCAGACGTCAATGGCTTTTTTTCTCGCAAATTTCTATTGTGCTGAGATTTATAGTAGTAAAAAAATAGAGATAGGCCCCGACCTAACTCAATTGCGGAACAACTTGTACCTGAGTTGTTAAAAAATTTCCAAAACCTGATAGTACTTTTCCAAGCACATCAGTTTGAAATTTGATTATGTCAAATGCAATATTTTTTGTTGGTTCCAACTAATTACAGATCTGTGATAGTTAAACTTTTCCATTCATGAATAAATAATCGAGCATCTCGAACACGAACTCAATTATTCCGAAACTATGATTGATACCAATTATCTGTTTTTGACCTCGGCGATGATTTTTGCTATTGATTGGGCAATTTTTTTCAGAACGTTCGTTCTCCTTTTTTTTTTCACAGGAACGAATTAACATCGACAAACCAGAATTGAGGGACATAAAAAAGTAAACAAAATTATGCAAAATCTGAAGCAAGATGGAGCATAGAATCTAGAAAGCAAGAAAAGTTTGGTTTCATCCGGACTGGCGCATGGTCGAGTTATTGTCGAGGGAACAAAAAACATAAAGTTTCAATGTTTCGTTGACAGAACATATTAGGAGGGGCAAAAACCGTCAATAAGGAGGAGCAACTAATTGTCAACAACGATATCGTAAATCTAGATAGATGATTGAATTGGTTGCACTCAGGAGGGGGATTAACGGGTGGGATTAGAAACGAAAAAGGAGGAGCTTTCAAGCAAAATGGAGTAACTATAATTTTATCCTACTCGGTACCAAAAAATCGAAACAACACTTTTTTTTTATATACCAAAAATGTGGTTTGATTTTTATGTGTCAAACAAAAAAACATTATCCGTCGTAATTTATGAAATTGTATTACGTTTGTTTGAAAGAACAGATGCGCGTTTGCCTATAAACCAAATAGTATTAAAAATGTTTTTAGAAATCAAAAAAAAGAAAACTATTAATCGAATTAGATTAACGCCGTACTTTTGGGACAATTTTATTTACGAGCCTCGATGCACTTTAAGTCGACACGTGCGAACTGAGAGTAAAAAAAAATAATTCGAACAGACGTAATACCAGACATCTTTCGCATAATATTAGAGTTATGTGACGCAGGAAGCCATCTGAGATAAATTGATGAGGCGAGAAACTAGACGCAACGACGCTTTCGAAATTTTGTTTTTTCTCTCTCTCTCCCTCTCTCAGCGTCTCTCGCTTGGTTCAATTTTTCAGCTCGCGAGTTAAAAATAAAAATTTAAACAAAAATTATGAAAATGGAAAATAACCGTGTCATAAAAATGAAACTTCAATTTCACTCCTCTTCCCCACAAAGAAGACTTTTTTCTCTTTGTTTTGCACTTTATAGGCTTCGAAAAGGACGGGTTAAGAGATCAAAAACAAACCGAATGTTTGGGTTTCTCCGGCGAATTAATAGGTGTTTGAACTCGATTATGTTCTATGTTAGTTTTCTATAGTACTACAAAATGCGTCGCGTGGCTCAAGGTCGTTGACCTTTTGACTACACGAGTGAAGTTTTTTAGCACGTCACCGGTGATTTAAAGTTATGACACCGTGTTGTAAATATACAACAAAAATACGCTCCTTACAATCGTCCATCTTTGACGAGAGAATTGGATGTTTTCGATTTAAAATCAGTGATAAATGGGTGGTACTGAGAATTGCATTTATAGATGATAATAATAAATCTTATAAAATCTAATAATTAGACATCTTTATTCAAAATGTATCATGTCAAATTCGAACGTAAAACAATCTACTTTGATGGATTAAAAAAATGAAGCACAACTGCGAAAAAACAAATTTCTCCAACATTATCAAATCAATTGAGATTTTGAACGTTTTAGTTGCACAAGAAGAAACTTAAATGAGTGTCAAGTTATGATTTAACTTTTTTTTTATTTCATAATCAATTTGGAGATACGATTTGGTACAATTATACTTATATTTTGTATACCATTCAGTTTATCAAATCGTATTGATAAGCTATTTCAATGTTGTTAAACACTAGATACTCAAATTTAAGTTCGCATGATTTCTTAGTCAGAGAAAAATCTACAACAGAATTGATAATGAAAATACAGAAAATCATGTTCCATTGACTTGGTAGATTTAATCAATTCTTGAACCCTATCGTCAATATCTCCAAAATAATTTCATTATTTTACGACGCAAAACTATTCATGAACTAAGTTGTCCTAGTTCACAAATATTGTTATTGGCTTTATTTTCAATTTGGTCATTTGACAATTTTGGAACTAATCTCATCGTTGTTAATTTTTACGTCCAATGAAATCGATAAATTTAAACATGTTATAGCTAAATTTTGATATTAAATTAAATGAGTGTCATAGAATTAAGAGAAATCCAGTTTTTTTCAATAGTCACTATCAAAAAATAAGTAATTAAAAGTTAAGTCGGTCTCGCAAAAAGTTTGATGAGTCAAATTCGTAGAACACTGAAGCAAAACTATGAATATAGAGAAGGTACAATTTATGATTTTGCAATACGAATGAGTCACTTTCAATCCGGCGAACTGACGAGTTGAGTGAAAGCAAACGTTATCATTCAGTTTTCTGCAAACGAATTTGTTCATTAATTGGTCGTCTTAGACTTTGTTTGTTGTTGTTTTCTCGTCAATGACAATTCAATGGCATAAATCAATTGGTAAGAGAAATAAACATTGTGAGAGGCGAAGGGAAGGAGACCGGTCTTTTGGTACCAAGCAGACTGCAAACTCCAAAGGCTTAACAGCATCTACGATTTTTCGTTGCGGTGGGGATGTCGAGCTTATAAGTAACGTCGTCGTGCTTGTGCGCTAATAGTCGCAAAACGCACCGATTTCTTATTTCTATTTCCGGAGCTCTCCAGTGGCATCGCAGCCACCAAACCAAATCACAGCAAACCAAAAATTTGATACAAAAAACACCTGTGAATATAAACATTTTCAGTGGCTTGTGAAAGTGTTTTTGAAACAAAATTATTGTGCAAAACGTTTGTTTCAAGTGCGATCAAGTGTCAATTCGAGATGACTTAAGAAACTGGAGAAAAAATTGTTTTGAACTGAATTTACATCGTCGAGGGCTAAGAAGAGGGAGGATATTTTTGAAGATGTAAGTGTTTTTGAATGAAACTAAAGAAATAATGAAATTTCGAAACTGTGTCAAGTGTGACAGTTGGCGCATCTGGAGATCGCAGAAATTGCACGTTTCAGAGACCCCTACGTGCGAAATCCTCTTTACGGTCAGCCCCCTCTGTTGACAGATTGATTGGCGCAATTTATCGCACGATAATCATGCGATGGCAAAAAAGTGCGCGTATTTGCTAGCGATAGTATATCGTCAATACAAACAAGATTTCGATTCTGTTGTGGGAATCGGTGTGAATGATTCGCGTTATTGTTCAATTGAAATCAAAATTGATCATCCGTAATTCAAAGAATAAACGTAAATTGAAGATAAGGATAAGTTTGATAAACGTGCGACGGATCCAAGCGAAGAGTTAATTGAGAGGTCAATAGAAACCAGGCTGCGGAAAAATAAACAAAAATAAAATTGATTACAAAAACGAAGAAAAAAAAAGAGAACCAATTTTTTAATTAATTCGGCAGTGGCGCTCGATTAATTCAGATTAAGTTTGATTCATTCTCATGAAATGTCGAATCAAATTCTTTTTTTGATTTTAATTTGTGTTTATTTATTTTTCATAGTAAGCGAACCTCTCGGAGGCAAAAAAAATTGCATGACAATGTTGTGCAAATAGCCGGACGATTAATGAGCCGCTTGATAAGGCTAATTGTTTTAAGCCGATCATCAATCATAATTATTATGAGTGAAAAAAATGTTTCTGAGCTGAAAATTTTATGATGGAGCAACAGTGACACCAAATGCTAGAAACCCGGCATTGTATTTATGTTTATCAATTTTTGAACCGACAACGTTGAAAAAAAATCGATGGTTCGTCATTAACTGTCGGTAAACGAACGTTTGACTTGTGCAACTTTGGTCCAAAGTTATTGCATTCTGGATTCTTCCTTTGCAAAATACCAATAACACGTAGATTTTTTCTGTCGCTGTAATGCAGTCATCTGACAAGTATAAGTCGCATTATTAAAGTCCAAAACCTGAAACTTTTTTGCCCGGCTTCATTAGCAGCATTTTTGAAATACATGTTTCCTTTGAAATGCACTCGACTGTTGACTTTGGTTTACACTCGTAACTGTGTGCATAACTTACCTTTTTCACTCGAAGAATTCCATTGAGTTGCGCTTGTTTTTGTTTCGCGAATTAACACCAGAAGACAAACGAGATAGCGAGGAATGATGAATTATGCAAAGTAACAAAGTTGTTAGGTCTCGAGATACGGTAATAATTCATTGATACTAGTACGACTTATTTGTTCGACTTATCCGCGTAAGTCGAGTAACCAATTACGATTCCTCAATTAATTTACGACCGCGGATAAAGCTTTCAATTTCATTTTTTCGGTTTCTTTGAATTACTTCATTGTCTTGAACTTTACAGTTTTCGAACTTCAGATAAATAAAATTCAAGTCAAGGCAAAAAATGATTCTGCGAAACAATTTGGAAAAGTTTTGTCGTGACAAAAAGGAAAATTACCTCCGTCTGATCCCTTTTCGAACAGATTTTTGATCAATGCGGTTTTTGCAGTGTACGCGCTCGTGTTGGAGAGGCTCGCGCACAGTCGTCGAAATTCCCGGAACATGTCGTCTTTCGATGGCAATTTTTCGTTCTCATTTTTCGCAATTTTCTCGGTCTTCTTTTTCTTTTCTTTCGGGGTTCCAGATGTAGATGAAGAACTTGGCTTTTCCTTTTTGGTGACTTTGGCAAATGTCTTATTTTTTGCCTTGTAAGGTTCTAAAAATTAAATTAACATAAATTACAAAATGAAAAAAAAAATGCAAATTTAAATTACAAATTAAAAAACGTACCAGAATCTTCAAATGCTTGTAACTTGTCTAGTATCACTTGTTTGTCCTCCGGACACAGCAGGTCCCAGCCCTCAATGTCCTCGTCTGGATCGTCAATTTTTTTGGTTGTCGCTTTTTGTCTGGCAAATATTTCGAAGATACACGTTAGATGATGCCATGCTTTCATTTTGCCTTCTGCAAAAGGATTCGCCACCAATTTTGCGATTCTCACTTCGTCTTTTTCGATCGTTAATTTACAGTTCTTGCATTTAGCTCGGCCGGTTTTTGCTCGTTCCACGGCGAAGGGTTTTTCTTCTGATTCCGCCATTTTAGATCTAAAACAAATTAAAACTTGATTAAAAATTATTTATCACAATCATTTAATTTAATTTAACTTATTTTGTCTGGCTCTTATTGCATATTGGTTTTATGTTGTAACTTTTATTTTCAAATCGAATGATAATCTGTAATAAATCAACGCATATCGACGTAAATCTTAGTTATTGTTAATGTTCAAGATTAAACGTTAAGAGTCGATAACAAGCGATAATACGTGAGCTAATTGGATTCAAAACGACTTTTGTTATGTTGCTAAATTTCCGCAATAAGGCGAACAATTATGTTTGAACAACTTGAAAAACAGATGCGCAGTATCGAAAAAACACGATATGAAACAATGTTACCAAATAATTACAGTCATCTTATCTTGAAAGAAAATACAATTTAGATGGTTTCGTTTTTTTTTTCTACAAATATGTAATTTGTAAAAAGATCCGACCATGATTCACAATCTTGCTGACAACCGGTCGTTCTCGAAACATCGATAGTTTCTTTTTGCATTTTTTTCTCTCATTTTTCATTGATTTTCATTGCTCATCTTGGTGCTGTTGGAAAATTTTAGTTTAACATAAATTACGTAATAGCTATTTTTTGAGTCATTGTGGAAAATCGAGTGGACTTTCAATCGTGTCTGACCAAACATACGGGTATACTACTTCGAATGGAACTTTTTAAAACATCCAATGTTAAGTTATTTTCCTAAGATAAATCAAAATTGTGTACTTAAATTTGCCTGATTTTTATATCGAAATCAAATTCAAATTAAGACTTTGTTTCGTTATTATTCAAAGACTTAATTTAATCGTAAGTGAATATAAGAATCAAATTTTAATAGAAGATTTTATATAAATAGTTGCCCACAAGTTTGTATATGAAATCCACCATCCCCAAGCGCGGCACTTCACTTGCAAGTGGTAGGAGTATATCTTGGTGGTGGAAGGTTTATAATAGAAGGATCACAGCCACCCTAAAGCTCATTTCAGAATTCTAAGAAATTAAGATCTTGTACATTTACTCCGGTGCCTCATCATTTCCAACTTCGAAAAAGGTAGAGCAAACTTTGTTCGTCGGTTTATTTTGTTTTTTTATTATTCATGCATTTCAAGATTCATTTATTATTGTTTAAAAATTTTGTTGTTCAGTTCACAAGATTAGTAAAAAAATTAATATGTCAATTAATAAAATATTTTGCTCCCCCCAATATATAATAATACCTCCAAAAATTTCTAAACGAAATGAATTGTTAAAGTGCAAAAATTCAAATTCCTTTAATTCTGCATTGTTTGATATTTGATAATTTTCCCAAGTTGATTTATTTCTTCTGGAAACTTTCCTTGGAAGATGAGAAGCCATGAGGTGTTGCGGGAGACTTCAATCGCTTAAGATTATCGTGTTTCTTTAATCAAAAATTCATCTAAGCCTGGTTGATCTAACTTTTGCACGTATGAAATTTGGCTGCTAAGTCAGTCTTAAACAGTTCCGGACACACGCTTAGAATAAAAACCGATCTCATAAAAACATGCTGGTAACATTTTGTGTCTATATCAATTTGTCAAGCTCGTCAATTAGAAAGTAATCCTGATCTAAAATTACAACTATAAACAAAATTGTATTTATAAATTCGTTTTCCCATGAATCTCATAATAATCACTTTGTATGTTTTTTGTTTCAGTGCAATAAAACCTTTGAGGGAATGACGGGAAGGATATTCAAAATCTTAACCGGGTTCAATCTTCTGGTAATTTTTTTGTTTTATGGCTTACCCGATTGCGTATCGGCGAGACCGCAGCCAGCAAGAGAGGACCCTTCTTACAGCAAAGGAGACTATTTGGTAACTATTTTTCCTTAATCTGCAAGACTTCAAATATTAAAAAATGTTAGTACTTATATTTTTGACAGATTACATATTACTATATATTTCATTAAAAAATATACAAAACTCTTGAAAAACAAATAAATTAAAGATAAAAAAATGAAGAAATAAAAAACTTATTAAACTAGATTGATAACATGATTTTTTGTATTTTCCAGTTGCTGAACCTGCTGAAACAAATTAGTGACAGCAAACACGAGATGGCAGAACAAGAAAGAGAGCTAGGCGAGGAACAAATGGAAATCCAGGCGTACCTCGCTCGGAAAGCTAGCATGAGGCGAGAAGAGGAACTTCAAGAAGATCTTTCCGAGGAAAGCCCTGAGGCACTCCCGGTGCCCAGTGCCATAATTCACAACCAGCCTTTGCATTCCGGAAAGCGCACCAATTGTGAGTTTGACAAAGATATCTCTGAGATTGCATGTGCGAACTATCTGCATCTATGAATCAGTCACAAAATCATCACTGATTCAAGAACAAAATAAAAAGATTGAACTGAAAAATCGGTGGCATTGTGAGTTACCTCGAACGATTCCAGTAGAAACTGGTTATCATTCAATTGTTTTTTTGAAAATGGTCTCCAAAATTGAACCGAACAATAAAACCGTACAAGTAACTGCGTGGATGTCAAATCCATCAGTTGAACTGACGCCGATATTGAAAACTTTGGATGGAAAATCGATGTTATTGTGCTCAATTCGATCACTTGACACGCGCGACACCTGACACTGTTGCATCAGGACGATCAACTGCTGCACTTCTTGACGCACTTATCCTATCAATATTGGCGCCTGATCGACAAACGCAGCATTTTTTTATTGACATCTGTCATCAAATAATATGATATACTCATAAAAAATTTCCCATCATATACATTCGTCGATTACATTTTTCGATCAATTACTGCAAATTGATTGTTTTTCTCTTTTATCTTCATGCACAATTTCTCGTTACATTTTTCCCAGTTTAATTTCCACTTCAATTTTATTATTCGCAACTGATTGTCCATTAATTTCATGTTTTTCGTTGAACAAAAATTTTAATTAAAATTGTTTAACAATTATTTTTTTTGTAATTACAATTATCACCGAAGAATTAGATTAAATTGATAATTTGAAATTAAAATAAACATATCAGAACGAGGAAAAAATTACGGTAAAAATAAATATTATCAATCAATATTTACTTATAACCGTAGTACATAATAAGTTTCATATCGAAGAAATAATCGCAAAAGTTAAGATCACGCGATCGACTATCTCACTTCAGGCGATATGGGCGGCAGAGTGGCTACAGCCGAGACGCCATCAGTCACAGATACCATCATCGCTCTCAAACGATGTGTATTCTTATACATGAACTCCTAATCTGTGAATGAATGAAATTAAAGTACCTCTGTCATTCATCCCAATGTTCCATAACGTGCATGTTATCAGACACGTACACCACTCAGTTCGATTCCCAGCTTGAATTCCCTCATAAAAAGAAACGAGTTTTGGACGTCTCCATTCGTGAAACTTTCTGACATAAAACACAAATGAAAGAAAAGAATACATTGATAAATAAGGAAAGTTTTCCTACGGTGAATAATTTTCACCATTTTTCTTATATTCGAATGGAAATTTACGAATGTACAAGAGATGTAATCAGGAGCGCAAGAGCACGTGTTGGATTAAGAGGTGTGGATCGCTAAATATCAGATTCGCACGTGTGTACAGCTGATACGACACAGATCTTGGAAGATTATCGTCAGATTGAACGATAAAAATAATATTAAGACGTAAAATGTATAATTACAAGATATCAACCGGAACTTGATTACGATGCCAGTCTCAATCTCGAATTGTTCTTGTCTATAAAAAATTAAACTTGACATTCATTTGACATCAAATTTCTAACACTATTTTTGCAATCGCTTTCGTTGTTCGGTGTTGGTTGATAAAAAAATAAGTTCATTATCACGCATCTAAGTAGCCCCAAATTCTGTTTCAGATATGGCGCTGTGTCACTTCAAGATTTGCAACATGGGAAGGAAAAGGAAATTGTAGAAAAATGGCAACCAGCAACGGGGTCACCCAGATAGTATTCCGAATCTATATTGCGCGAGTTTTCTGATTCATTGATTTTCGACAGTGATACGCTTAATTTAAACATTCCAGAATTGGTTCGATACACTTTTTCAACACCGTGAAACGAAGTCTTTAGATTTTAATCGTTCAGATATAATGTTGAAACTTTAGAATAAACTAAGGATGTTCTATAATTTATGTATATTCATAACTTCTCCAAAAGTCAATCTCAGTTTTGAATTATCAAGATTCGAATTTCGAATTCGGACTTTCAACACACAGGAACACTTTTTTTTTCAAACCAATTATGTGACTCAAGTATAGTAAACGAATGTAACCTTTTTATTTGGTACGGAAAAATTGTGAAGTAGTATCGCTCGAAAAATAGTCAGTCTTGTGTTATTTATTGTTTAAGCTTAGATTTAAATTAGATTATAGTAATGACAACGAACGAGTTGCAAAAACTATTTCGCAACTCGGTCGCGTTGTTTTGTTATTTATTTTGTAGTTCTCACTGCGTGAGTGCTGCGCCAAGTATTATTTTTTGTAATGCCACTGGGAAATGTTCTTTTTTCTTCCCTCCAAAATTTTGACTTTGAATTGATTTCACAGTGACCGGTAATCAGATTTTGCAAACATTTTTTCAGTGCGCATATAAGTTATCTTGTAAATAATTATCAAATATTATTAATTATATTGCTCCTCTCAAAATAGATTTTGGACTGACTAGTTTTTCATTGAGAATATTAAAATGCGTGTGCGTGTACATACATGTGTAAGATTTTGTTACAAAATAATGAAAAAGAGAGTACATGATTTATCAATTTTCTTGCACCGTTTTGCAAAAGCGTTTTTTCTATTTTCTACATTGTAAATAAAAGCTGACAAAAATTATCACAAAGTACAAGAGCGTGCAAGAAGCAAAAACAAAAGAGAACAAGATTTCTGTTATATCCCTGCGCTTTTCAACTATTTATGTTAATGTTAGTTACAAATGCTCATCAGTCCATTAGTTCCTCTTATTTATTTAGCTATACGTGCTTCAATCAAATCTTCATACCTATTTTTTATATTTTTTACTTGAGTCATAACAAAAATGAAATGAAAAATAACAACCAGATTAAAAAGGCTGTTCAAAATTGTATAGAAAAATT
>JAAMPD010003086.1:0-11534 GCA_025266255.1 Trissolcus basalis
ATTTCATTGTGTTATTTTCGGTATTTTAATTACGATTCGACCAACGTCTTTTGTTTATGTACAAAAGTTTGTTGTATTTAGGAGGTTGTACAAAACGTTTACTAGTTCGTGACAGAGCTTGTGGATGGCTCGAAAACTAATGTTTTGTTTTCTTTTTACTAAACCGAAAGTTTTGTTTTTGTGTGCGCGGTGAGTGAAAATAATTTTGATCAAAAAATTTGGTCTCGTTCCTTTTTTCCATTCACACTAAAAGTGATGTTATATCTGACACTTTTCAACCATCGTATATGTCTGTATTTCAGAATCAGCCGAAACGCAAACGAGATGGAAGGAATTCACAAAAAAGGAATAACAGAAAAAAACATAGAATAAAAGTCAAGTCTTTCTCTTTGGCACATTGGCAAGCAACCATTTAGTGCATTCCACAGTTGTAATTTGAATTACAGATGTTAAATTAGTGAGAGTTCGGATATGTCAGAATCAGATTTCATCGGGGATCGAAAATTGAATTCAATGAGGTTGATTAGGTCTGGTTCATTAAACGAATCCAACCGGAATATATCTAGATCAGAATCAGTTCTAAAACATGCATTAGTATCAGTCAAAGTAAGGCGATGAAATTGATCGCAGACAGTTAATTATTCGTTTCTCCTTGCCCGACACATTGTCGGCCGTAAAAGAGCATGGAGAAAATCTCGAGTGCGAGTGCACGTGCATGCAACGGTTTCGACGTTAAGGAAGGAGAGACACGGGCAGCCAGCCAAAGTTCGGACAGAGAGCGACGTTTTCGCGGCGAAGCGAATCCGTCGGGGATCGAGATAAATGAACTTGAAAAGGGGGACGTCAACTCGGATGGGGAAAAATCGCTCGAGCCGAGATGGCGCTGACGAGTGCAAGCAGCTGCTCTCCTTCTGGGGAAAATTCTTATCTTTTTGGTAATGGTCCAATTCAAGGGTGGTCGGGACGTTCTTTTTTTTCTTTCGTCCTTTCGTCATGGATCCTCCCATTGCACCGGGGAAAAAAGTGGAAACACCAACTCGCAGTCGACCTGGTTCGAATTCAAAAACAGTGTCATCTGATAACGCCAATGATAAATAAGATGAATTTCAATGGCAGTTGATATATGAGCGAGCATATCGCTATCGTACCGGGCGTATCGTTTGAAATAAATTGCAAATACAAAATTTGCACGGTGTGAGCGCCTTATCGAAGTGGAGGAGAGGGGGGGGGGACAATTAGCAATGATACAAATAGATGCGCGTCACCGCCGGGGGCGGCTGATTATGGCGCTGCTCATGATATTGACACGGCGCGCGCCATTCGCAACGCAAATACCTTGGTCAAACAGGCACCAGCAAAGTACGACGAATTTCGCCTGCCCACCAAATACTGCTGACCGAGACCGAGTGTTTGCACAACGGCGAAGAAATAATCCGACGACGCTACCGCAGAGCTTGCGCGCGCGTAATTAAATCATTCGATGTGGGAAACCGCGAGCCAGCGCCGAATAAGCCGGACGCGTATCCGGTTACGGACTGATTACAGGCCGAGATCGGCCGAACGCGCTGCGGACCCGGTCATTAAAGGGGCCCCAACACCGCCATTATGTAGGTGGGTACCAAAACCCGATACGATTAGACGATTAGCCCATTGTACTATTTTTCTGACCGTTTGCTTCGTGCCTTATCTACTCGGACGATCTGGGTCAGCTTTTAAACCCGATCCGACCCCGTGCAAAGGCATATTGCCGGCTGATTTCTTGAGACCTCGGGCGCCAATGCCAACACCTGTCATGTCATCGTGTTCTGCGAATCCAATTCTGGCGTGGAATTTTCGTAGTCTCACAGTCATTGAACTGAGTCAAACGTTTGCTAACTTAGATAAACTCTCGGCTGACTTGGAACGAATTTCTCTTCGTGTCATGCGATATATTTCGTGTAACGACCTATACGTCCCTATTAATTTTGCAATGTTTACGCTATGCCTAAGAATTCGCTGGTTGAAATGCGACTCTCTGGTAAAACGGTCCTTGTCTGAGAAACTGAATTCCAACGAATTAAATTTTTCGTGCCAGAAAAAAAGGCACTAAAAAATATATATAAAAATCTGCATCAAAAAATTAAAATATTAAGGAAGTTCGGGTAATTATGACAGGTGGAATAACTGTGACAGTAACCACAACAATAGTGTCAGGAATTTTTTTTTTTTTTGAATTTAGCAATTTTTTTATATCTTTCAGTGAGAATTGTTTTATCGGAAAGAATAAAAAGAAGAAGACACGAACTATATGAGAATAGGGGTTGCTCGTTGGTCAATACTATCTAACCCGATGGCTGAACCATTTTCGTCTCGGCTATATATATACGGTCGACGCGTTAAATTACAGCAATCGAATTAGCTCCTTAGCCGGGGCTAATTCGATAAGCGTCTTTCATCTTTTTGGGGTCTTTCATCACGGAAGCGCTGCGCAGGCGAAGACGACTTCCTTTCGGTGGGTTTAAATTGAAGGAGCCCGTTGGCGAGCTAACGAAATTGCGGACGCATTAGCTGCCGGGTCATCTGGCTCGGGTAAGCGGCGGCGCCCAGACTGACCGGACAAATCTCATTTGCACGAGCCATTTGCATGAGCTCGTGTCTCGCAAAAGTTTCGCGAGATAGCGCTTTGGGGTTTCCATCTCGTCGTGCTAACAACCGTCGCATAATTGAGCGACGCCGGCGTTAATCGCGTCGACAAATCCACGGTTTTATCTTGCCGAACACACGTCCTCGAGCTTTGATTCGTCTGCCAAGTGACAATTAAGGTCTCGGCGCAATCGCCCCGCGATTATTGTTCCTAACGAGACGACGAGTGCGACTGCGAGGGACAGACAAAGAGGGGCGCGCATCCCCGGCTCTCGTTTCGGTCTCAAAGTTCCCCGGTCGAGTGTGCTCAAGTTAATGGAACAAACAGCCACCAACTATCATGGGCAACATTTTCGACTCTCGAGCAAACAGCGCGGCATTAACGAATAGCCAACGTTTTTCCGTCGCTCGGCCTGATTTGTGCGCCTCTAATCGGTCGGGCTGTTAATTAGACCCCGAAAAACGATGTCAAGTGAAACTTGGCACGGGTCAAAACATTTTAATCACTCTTGTGAAGATGGATTTCTTTTTCCTTTTTGTTTTCACTGCCCCCTCTGAATCGCTGAAAAACGAAGAGATGAAAAAAAAAGGTCGCCAATTGTTGGACCGATGGCGCTCGTCCAGAAAAGCTCCCGATCGTCCGAGAAATGTGGAATGCGGACGCACGATTTGGAATTGTGGAGAGAAAAATTAAAACGTTCCTGAGGCGAAAGGGATTACGACACGCAAGTGCGTGAACGGTTTCGCACCTCTCGAGAGATTTGAATGGCCGTGCCGAATGGCTGCTCGGGGCCGCACTCCACGCCGGATAATGTCCCTTTCATCGGTAACGTTTGCTTGTTTCCATTTCGAAATCCGCAACAAAATCGACAGACCTTCGAATCCCCTTTTGTCCCGGGATCGACCTAATGTTGCGCGCCCCGAGTTTCTCCCTCCGTGTTGGGCTGTTTCGTAAGAAACGCAACGAAGAAATAAGAAGCTTTATCGGTGAATAGGCGGTCGGCTCTCGTTCGAATCAATGCTTCGGAAAGAAAATGTATGCCTCCCTGCGACGAGCGGAAGCCCCGCCGAAATTGAGCTGTCCGCTCCTCTCTTTTTGACCGCTAACGTGCGAGCACGAAAACATATTTTAGTGCACGCATAAAAGAGGCACAAGTAGGTGTGCCGCGATACAAAATGAAGAATGGAAATTATTGGGCTTTACGGGGAAGGAAACAACGCCGGCTTTGTGCGGGGCAAGTTGAAAAGCGAGTTGTGCGCTTCGCGAGCGAGACACACCGACCGAGCATTGTCTGCGATCTCGTAAATATTCTAAGCAGTGGAAAATGCATTTTTCCGGGTCCCCGGATATGGTGGCTAACGGGCCCGCTGGCTTTTCAACGTGAAATCTAAACATCACACTTGGCTGCTTATGAAAATTGTTATGAAAATTATCATACTGCTATACTCTGTTTAAAAACGAAATTGTTCTCCTGAGAAAATGTTTTGTCGAAAAATAGTTGTTTAGGAATTCCCTCCGTTTTGAATTTATTTAGCTGAAATAAAGGTCAAAGGAAAATAAAATGCACTCGGGGCTGCAATGTGAAAGAATTTTGCAAAATTGTTAAAACAAGAATAATACCAATTTACATAATGTAATTTGTCAGTAATTTCTTTTCTGTCGTTTTTTTTTTTTTTTTTTTTTTGAAGTATTCACTTAATGTCTGGTTAATTTTTCAAATCTATTAAGAGTTAGAAAAATATTCGAGTATTTTGTTTTTTGTTTTTAATAATAAAAAAAGAGTATTTAGAAAAATCCCTCGAATCTAATTTCAGCGAGACAGATATAATTAATTAGTTTAGTTAAGGTTCTTTAGATTGTTTGGTAGAATTTCTAATCCCGTGTTAGACATGGCTGTCAGCCGGAATCGAGGTTCAACAGTGTTCGTATTTTTTGTGAGCTAATAGAATTAGAAACGGCTTCGATCCAACAAAAATAAACAAGCCAACAAACTTTTACCGTGAAAAATCAGTTCACCGAAGACTTAATAGGACTTAATCTTGGATCAAATCGTAGGATTGCATGGTGGCGGTATTTTTTCGATCAACATCGGGGACCAAATCGAGGCAAATATTGTGTCTTTTGTAACACACTCGAAAAACCTTTTCATCAGTCTAAGCGCATTACATCGTGCGAACATAAATTTGCCTTCGCTTTGAATGTTTCATTCAAATCAAATCTTGACGCGCACCAAGCAAATAAAACAATTCGACCGAAAAAGACTGTTTTTGCATATTCATTCCAGCCCTTTTGCAACCGACGAAAAATTCAAATTGCCCGAAATTCGGGGGGACCCGTCGTGTGTTTATGGCGGCGAAATTGTTCGTCCTCATCTGATAGCTTTGCGTTTCGCTCCATCCCCACGTGCGGAGCAACTTCGGAACCTTTTCGGCCCTCCTATAGCATGCGAGCGTCCGTAACTTTTGGGATGGTATGTAACCGTGCACATAAGTCCAATGTATCCCGACCAAACTCAGCTTAACTTTCTCGCGCGGAACGACGCGTTTCCGCGCCGACGAATTTGGTAATTCTCAAGGAACGCTGCACGGATTCTCCTGACGAGTCTACTGTATTCCACAGCCGAGCGTGTGTGATACCCTCGCGTCAGTGTGTGTGTGCTCTGCTGCGAAATTTCACGACGAAACTTTGGTGTTTCGCAACTGAATCGAGACTCGTTTGTATTATTCGGTTGGGATGCATTTATTTGCGGCATCGAAACCCAATCGGAAATTGCGGAAATAATACGCATTCGCGTTAACAATCGCCGACCCAAAAACCCCTCGGCTGGCCTCCAAGACGACGGTTCCATTGACAATATATGCCCCTGTGATTCCAGTCAGTTCCTCTTCTCTACGGGGGTTTAAAAATTATCGTAATTTTCTTCAATATTCAAATTGAAATTTCTCTTTTCACCGATGGCTGTTTGACATCGATATTGTTTTGCGATTCAATTTCGCATTGCGAAATTTCATCCTGCGAAACGCGGTTTTCGTGCGAATTTTTCATCATTGGGAATGATAAAGGTTCGTAAATATAAAAACAGTCGGTGAATATAAAAAAAAAAAAACGCCCATGAATACTGAAAAAAAAATTGGTAAATAATGAAAGAAATCCGTAAATAATAAAACGCCGATATAGAAAAAGCCAAGGGTGCGTGGAGGAATAAAAATGTATGCTTTACAAGACGCGGGCCCTGTGCCTCTTTTATGAATCATTCGATCGGATCGGTCTATTTTCCAAATCAAAATACATCCCACTTCAAAATTAGTGTCTAATCTTTATTCAGAGGCACGTCTCGCTTAATTTTTCATACAGCTTCCGAGGTACAATGAACATGGCTTATTTCAATTTTGCATACACCGTAGTTCTCACTGACAAAAAAAAAAGCGCCCGAACAGAATAAAAAGTAATGAAATAAAATCCACCGTTATTTCACAGTTACTCCTCACATGGCGGCGTATAACAAACAAAAAAAAAAAAGTGACTTCGTATAACAAACCATCCAGTAAAAACAAAAAAACAGTCGGGATAAATTGGTCACCATGGTCTGACAAGAGTACGAAAATTATGGCGAGATAAAAAAAAAGAAAAGAAAAAGAAACGCCGAGACAAAAAGAACCTCTCGATCAGTTTGTTCTCCCTTTTATTGTCGCTGTTTTAATTTGCGATATCGTGCTGTTTTCATGGGTTTGTTTGACGCGGAGAGTTGTGTGTGCGCAAAGTCGACATTTTCGTTTTCGTAAAGGATTCAGCGCACGGCGAAGAGGGTGAATCAAGCACTTGGGTATCAGGAGGGTTCTCGAGCCGACAATAAATAGTCGAAGCTCGTGTATAACCGACGTGACTGCATAGCCAGGCCGAACTTCTGGCACATTGGACGCGTCCAAGGCGCCTGGATTTTGCTTTGTACGCGAAGCGACGGAAGCGCTTTCACTTCCGCTACCAAAATCATCTTACGCGCCATCTATATCTCGCTGCGCTATGAAGCTTATGTCGAAACAGGCTCTGTGTCACGTAACAGGTAAACGTGAACCTGCAAGGGTTTCTAGTCACGTATGAAGAGTCAATTTGGCCATGTCACGGAGGGTCCATTCTTACTCCCCCCCCTCCCCTTCCCCTACCTCTCCTTATGTTTCGGCCATCCCAATTTTGACGTCCGACTTTGGAACTTTATTCGCGAAGGATATTTCAGAAACACGTCGAAACATACGTACCCATCATCATCTCGGTGAAAATTCAGCTGAATTTTCGGCCACGATGGAAGAGTTCAGCTCTGAATTATGATTAAAAAATTTGCATAGAGAAGTATTGCGCTAAACAAACGAAAATTGCACGACGTTTGAACTAACGGCTAACGTATTGCGAGCAGTGAATTGTTCGTCGGATGCGAGTGCGGCGCATGCTTTCGTTTAATTAGACAAAATTAGATTAAATTAAGTGACATTTTACATGGTAAATGGAACAGACTCTTGACATAATTTCATTCACTTTAGAGTTATTAATCTCAATTATAAGTCGGCGGTGTTTGTTTTGTTATAACGTTATATAACTCTCGGAGAAAAAGTGTGTGCATACCTACGCGGGAGGGGAGGGGATGTGTTACTGTTTCCTCTACACCCGGGCTATCGCTAATGAAAATAATTTGGTACCCGTGACACTCTCGCGGGGCAGGGAGAGCGGATGATGAAAAACGTCAGCATAATACGTACCTGGAACAGACAAAAATCAACGGTTTTAATTAAAATGAAACGCACGTTACATACTTATCATGTACAAATTTGAAAAACACATATTACATTTCACCGCGAGTTTCATCTCTCGCCTCTGTTTGTGAATTAACGTGTGCAATATTTTTATCTGCGATATGTCCGGTTTTTTTTTTTTTTTTTTTTTCGTTCGAATCAAGTGGACACAAGCATTCCTGAAACAAGGGACGGTATTCTTTTGTCTATACTTGAGCATGCGAATTCGTCAAATTGCACAGCGCAAATATTTCTTTTGTCCCGTGCTCTCTCTTTCTCCGTTGCTGCTCACGAAAATTCTGAGGTTTTTGGAGGAACAATATTATCAGCGCACAATTCTTTGCGTCACGTATGGCGCTGAATCGTCGCGAATTTATCGATTCCGAGCAGAGGCGCTGTCCGAAATGCAATTAAAGGCAACGCCAAATTATAGCGCGAATGCAGGATTCGCGTTGTCTCGACTGCGAACGTGTGCGTTGCGTCGGCGCTTTTTTTTCTGATGAATAAATTACCCGCGGACGTGTGAACAATTTTATTGCTTTCGAGAGATTATATTTTTGCTCACGTCAACGTATTTATTATTATTATTTTTTTTTTTGCAATAACGAAATCGCGCATTTTTGCTTTCAACACTTTTTTCATTGTTTACGGCCACGAGAATTTTGAGCTCAAAAACAATGCAGATGAGTTTTAAAAATAAAGCTGCGCTTTTTGATTCGAACGGATTACTTTGGGGCTGAGGGGGAGGAGGGGGAGTAAAGCGCACCCATTATACTCGCACTTGAGCCATTAATCAGCGCGCAAAATTTTCCGCGCGTTCCGCGCGCGGCATTATATTTTTCAACTGAAAAACATCGAATGAAATCCCGCGCGGGCACATAGCTCTTGCGTTAAAGCTCTTGGCGGAGAAAAAAAAAAGCGTGCGCGGGGAGGGGGCGCAAAAAGCGGACTATAAAAGAAGTAATAAAATCCGTAGCTTTGAAAATAATGTATAAGAATATATCACGGGCGACGTTTCAAGTTGCGCAAACACGCACGTAAAACGCTCGTCCAAATAAAGGCGAAAAAGGCCGGCTCATATGCAGTCGTACGTTTCATTGTTTTTTTTATACCTCGAGTCGCTTTTTTCGCGCCATATTTTTTTTGTTGCGTTTACGCGACGGTGCACAAAATGGCGCTCGTAATACGGCCGCGACAAATGTTGCCCGCTTACCGGGCCGCCTTACAAAGCGCTGTCTTCGGCGACCCGACGCAACCCTCACATTTGGTCTCTCGTTTAGTCTCGCTGCCGCGGGACAGCGTCGGCTTACCGTGTGCATTTTAATTACGACATTAAGTTTGTGCCCATTTGCAGCCGCCATTACACTAAGCGGACAAACAAATCGCCCTGGCATCGGCAGCCCTAAACGACACACCTCGACTCGTGTGCTTGACCGAATTAAACGCTCTGAAGGCAAAAGCACCCTTTCATCGTTTGAATCGTTCTGAAAAAATGAAAAAAAAAAAACTGCTCGTCATTCAAATTGCACGTTCAAAGTTTTGCGACACAAAAGGTTTCCACGAATTTAATTGTAATTTCAGTTTAAACTTTATCATTTTAATTGTATCAACATTAAAAGAAAATATATATATATATATATATATATATCTCGGAAATTAAAATGTAACGAGGACATGAACAAGATTTTGTCTCATATTAGAGAGACAATGGGAAGGAACAGATAAAATTATGATATGAGAGTTTTTTAAAATGTGAATGTGTATCACTTCGTGCCTGCGGCCATTACAGAAGTTTCTCACGTATAATCACATGTCAAAACAATTAAGACACTGCGAAGTTAATTAGAGAACGGGTAAAAGTATTCTCGGAATAATAATTAGCATTGTTTTCTGTTTGCATATAAGAAGTCAGGCATCACGCATCGAATTGATTACATGAAACAAAAAAAAAAAGAAAAAAGAAAAACCGTTGGCAATAATAGAAAATTGCTCAGTCGCATAATGCCTTGTAACTTAATTGATCAGGAAAAATGTTAAAAATGTTTGCGATTCAATTTCATTATCACAGGGGAAGAATCAGCCGTTAATAATGTGATTAACTCATTAGCACACAAATTAGTTAATTGATACTCGCGATGTTTTGATTTGATTATTTAATTATGCTTCTAATTCCGAGGTCACATTATGAAGTCACAGGCGGTTTTTATTCTAAGAATGAATGTCATTACGAAATGTTGAGTAAAACCGTGGGCGCAATAAAAGAAATCTACGTTTCCATAAAGTCATGAAATTTCAATAGCACGTTTCGGGAGGGACGGACATAAAATGTTGACTGCCGCAAGGAGTTGGTATCGGTGCTCATAAGCCTATAGGCAAAATCACCGCGGCTTTCGGCGACCGGAATAAAACCCAAGATAACGTGTGCTGTCGCCGAACAAAGACGATTATTACCGTCTCATTTTCGACATCCGGCATTGCGCCTCCTGTTACGTCTGCGGGGTAATTGAAATCCAACAAACGCCGCTGTCTCACAGCTGTCGGCTGTCGCGGTATCGACGACTCATTTATCTCAACCTATTTACAAATCTCGTGTCGCGCCTCCGGCATTGAATTGTCGAGGGATGAGAGCTCTCGAAGTATTTTTCCCCCGCTTGCTAATGCCAAAGTATCGAATATGAAGATATTAAAAGTAAGACTTAAAAATCAGCAAAAGGAGAATAAAAAAAAAATTACAGCCGAATGCACTGAGAAAACAAATTGTAAAGAGTACAATTAATATTGTACTCATTACGAAGTACGTTTTACTTTTTACGATATAAAATGTACTCACAACGATTTTATTTTTCATAATGACACGATATCGTAGTGGGTACGATTTGTATTGCGAAGATTACAACGAATATCGTACTAGTTACAACATATTTTACCTTTGCAATATAAATTGTATATACCACGGTATCATTTTTTCATAAATAAAATGGTACTGCAATGAATACAATTTATATTGTTAAGATTACAAATGATATTGTATTCTTTACAATATAAATTATATTAACTACGTCTCAGTGCGATTATAAAGTTTGATAAATAAATTGTGGAAATGATGGTACCACGAATTGGAGCGAATTTTCGTTCTTCAATCACGTGTTAATGAGAAGCGATCGCACAGGCCCCCGGCGAAGACGAAACACGTACGATGCGGCACGTCGCGCTCAATTATTCAAATCCGCGATTAACCGCAAAGAGGGCTTCCCCGAGTCGCGACTGCGTCGACGATCGTTACAATTACACTCGAGCAAACGTTAATCAAGCTCGTGCTGAAAAAATCTCGTCGGCCTGCTTTCTCCTGTCGAATCGTTCGGACCACCTAGGCGGTCTGGAGACTGACGTGGCGGAGATTCATTAGGGATTTTTTTTTCAGCCGACAGAAAAAATATATCCCTTTGCATCAAAGAACAACGTTTTGTCTCGGTAAGGGAATTCCCGTCTTGACATTTGTTCAAAAGGAAATCATTTTTATGCAAAATTGTAATTAGTTTTTGTTCAAATCCACGTAATTGCAATTCATACATTTTCAACGTTCGTACAGAAAAAATGTACTTTCTAGTTTTCGACTGCAATTTTAATGAGTTTTGCATTTGTTTGAAAGTAGCTGTTTGTTTTTCTCAATAATTCAGCGTGAGATACAAAATTTGAAATTCTCATTTCCCATCGTGAATTATACACGAACGTGGCCGACAAAAAGATCGGCCGATTACGATTTTCCGGAGATTCTCGAGACGGTCAATATTTGAACGCTGAACGCTAGTCGCGGAAAAAATGCGAAACGTCGGGCTTTACGTTTGTTTGCCCGCACGCTTGTCTCTTTGTCCGACTCAGATATTGAGATCCTCTCGAGAAAGCTTCGCACTATAAAGCAAGAGCCGATGGCCTGGAAACACACGAATCGAGTCCAAGAAAAGCCGATTTATCAACGATATTACCTTCCCGTTGTCTTTGACGGATAAACCGCTTGTTCCCGATTTGCAAAAAAAAGGAGCTCTGATTGCCATCATACGAAAAAAAAATCTCACTAATGCACCCTTCAAGAAAAAAAAAAAAATAAAAAAAAAAAAACAAAAAAAACAAAA
>JAAMPD010003087.1:0-11443 GCA_025266255.1 Trissolcus basalis
GTTTTTTTTTTACTAAATTATTTTTCTTTTCTTTTTTTTTTTTGTTTCAGTCGAAATGAAAATTCAATTATGTGGACTTGATGAATAGTTTTGTAACGATCAGCTACGACATGACAAATATACAAGAGGCGAAATAAGACTTGCGCGTATATGAGGTGGAACTATATACCGGGGTAATATGCAAATTTGGAAATGACGAGCCAAATGGGGTGACGGCTTTCGGTACGTGCAAAGGGATAGTTACGAAGACTGAGGGGTGATTAGTCGAACAAAAAACTCGAAGCCGAAGTACAAGTGCAACCAAATTGGTAGAAAATTGATAATCGCGTACTTACGTGCCCAGAGCTTGAGCCAATCAAAGGTTTATTGGTTTATTCCTGCGGATAAATGGAAAAATTGAGTACGCGTGAAGCTACAAAGAAACTTTTGTTTCGAAGGGGAAGATTCGGTTCTGTTTTATTCAAAGCAAAACCGCTGTGAATTCGCCTTGATTACATGCTTGCCAAAAGACTATATCTTATAAAAATCAAACCTAATTTGATTAGATTTTTTTTAATAATAAAGAATAAGTGAACATAAAATAAATAAAACCTTACAACAAGAGAAGAGAAATAAATGTTACTCTACCAACAAAAATGAAATGCTGTAACTTGTCGAAACTGTGAGAAAACAGCAATCTATATAAACAAAAGTTATGAAAACAATTCGTCGTAGCGCAAGCAAGCTTGCGATAATATTTTCAGCTGCAAATCCTTCTATGGCTTGAGTTCTTGGCTTCAGATTTATGATCTTATAGATTTCTCAAACGCGAGTCACCTATTCAACCCTCGCAAGATCGAGCTTTACCCACAAAAACTACTCGCGTACTCTTTTTACGGCCCCCTCGGTCGCTTTATCTGTTTTTGTTTCGTGATATCCTTCCGCAGCTACTCACAATCAGCGAGTTATACGAGAGAGAAAAAGAGAGAGGTCCCTAGGCCACATAAATTTGTCAAACGACTGTGTCCTCTGTACCCGCAACGGAACTTCGACGTTCTTCTGCGCACAGTTGCATTTAACCAAAAACAACGTTTCTTTGTTTTTTCAATTCACTCATAGCATACCCTGGAACAAACCAACTTAGCTGGTAGGGAACCAACTTATGGAATTTGATATTATTTTTTATGACCTATAAAAACTATTCTATTCTATTCACAAAAGAATAAACCCCTTTTCAGATAAATATATTATTTTCTCAAATTTTTTCTCAATTTGAAAAAATATTTTTCAAAATAAGAAGAATAAATTTGAAAAAAAAATTATAAGAATATCAAAAAATTGGGATGAAAGATTGCCGAAAATATATGCAAGATGTGATAATATATCAGTTACCATACCAATTATTGAATTATTTAATTTTTGTCCAGCTAATCAAAAGTATTGGTCCATCATTCTTCCCCACATTTACTTTCTCAATTGAACCCTCGACGTCCCACGTGAACTTCCGCATGACTTCCTGCTCCAATCTACCAAAGTAGTTCTTATTTAACACCCCATGTTGGTCGCCACAAAAATAACCAAAGCTATATACCGTTAAAAAAGACCGCTAACCGCAAATTGACTTCGAGGTTCTTTTTTTAATTTTTACTCTTGAAAATTAATGAGAATCCTGGAAAGTGTTTTCCAAGCGTTCTCTGTTGCTTGCAGATATCCATTTAGTCGATGACACATCTCGCGTACATCCCTTCCATCAGACTAATTGAATGAGAAAAGCAAGACGGTGATAAGAAAACACGCCATTGGACAGAGCAATATTGCGCGTCAGCTTTCGAGGACTGTCACGGAGATGACGCCTAGCTCTTGCTGACTTTTGTAGCGTTCAATAAGCTCTCAGTTTTGACCGGAATTCGCATCCCGCACGGAGGGACTGACTCTCGGTGTTCATCCGTCTCGGTTTGCATCAATCCTTCTCTCTCGTTCACTCCCTACCAGCGGCTTATAAATATTCAATAGCCACGCGGCTAAGATAAACTAATTAAAACTTAGATCTCGGTAGTCACTTTAGATTTTTACTTACACAAGAAGCATTTCAGTGCGACCGCCCTCTCGGAAAAAAGTATACACCGAACCACGAGCCAGAAAGCAATCCGATTCGAGCCAAGCAAAGAAAGCTTTACTCTGTACTCTCATTAAGAAGACCAGCATTCTTTAACTCGCGCTGCCGCAACGCTTTACCAGCCACCGCTAATAATCATCCGAGCATCTTTCAAGAATTTGTATTTCCTGCTTTGATTGTTTATTGACTCAACGCGATTTCGCCGCATTATCGATGATAATTGATCGGATTATCTGAGACTCATTTGAATCTGCAGATGGTGATGCGTATCCCTTAATTATGTTCACAAAACAATTTTTTCTGATTATTCTAATTATTCATTTACTCTCAAAAATATATAACTGATGAATCAAAACTTTTCAGAGTGATGTGTCAATGTAAACATCATTTTATATATGTGGCTTCCGGTAATAAACAAACAAGTGATTTTCAGATTTTTAACTTTGAACAGTTCGAAATTTTAAAGGATCCATGTTGAAATTAGTTTTTATAGTAATTTACAAACAACAAGTTTTGTGAAATCATTTTTTCATGTTTTGACCAATAAGTCATCAAAAACAACATTCTTATGAGGTATCTAAAATTTTGACCAGAATGGTGGATGTCTGGTTTTTACCGGAAGCCACACATATATTTTTCAAAATGACTTCTGCTTATATACTCATATATATATGCTCATATATGCTCATACTGACTAAGTGGTGTTTCATTTTGAAATATTTAATATATTGTTTTCACTTTTTGAANCGTTTTTTGATAAAAACATTCCAAAAAGTGAGAGCAAACGTTTTGAATGAAAACATGATATTTTTTGACAATGTTTTAGTCTGATTGATATGACAGTAAAATTTTTGATTGTTTCTGCGATTTGTTTGCCATTATGGTAATTTAATCTCAACGTTAACACATCTAAACATATGATCAAGCTTGATAGAATCGATTCAACCTCGGATTCAACTGAATCTTGAATTGTTAGATTTTATCAAAACTCATTCGACTTAATTGCATGCAATTAAAACGCTTCTGCTCAGAGCAAATTGGTTGATTTGCATTGGCATAGTTCTTTCAATAATAACCCTCGTTGAAATACTGTCAACAGTAATTACAAGTATTTCTTCAAATATGAAAATGTTATTCAATAAAAAAATTGTTATTAAAATAATTTGTTGGTTTTTATTATACTTCAATCAAAAAGTGAAAAAAATTGAAAGCAAACAAATGTCCCCTTTCGTACCAATGTACCCAAATAATCCAAATAGTTTACCATGCATAATTACGATATTTCCCTTAAGAATCGCTACGTTCTATACCGACTGAAAAAACAAGCCAAATATCGACGAACTGTTCGAAATTCTCGTTTGTCGTCGCACTCGTATTCCGTTCTTTTATTTTAATTCGCTGTTTGTGTTCTTTTCCAGCAGCTTCTTTCTTTTATTCGCCGCGCGACTTTACTTTCTTACCACTTTTTTTTTGCCAAGGTTTACTTAAGATATTAAAGCGCCCTCCGTTTCCGGGCGACTGTAATTTTTGTCTACCTCACTTTCCCGTTCCAATGTCGCGTATTTTCAGTGGGGCCCTCGTCAGTTCGACGAAACTACAAGAAGCCCAGAGACTCTCCGTTTGGGTGTTTTACTGGGCGTTTATTTAATTTGTAAGCAGATTTTTGCACTAATCAGCGGATTAAAGAAACTGTTCCGCAGGTCTGGCGACGAGATGAACGAGCGACGACGGAGCAAAGAATAAGGAACAAAGACAAGAGACAAGGAAGTCATTTGAATTTATTTTAATTATACTAACGAACGAGTCGCGCAAGGAACAGCTAACGAATTATTTGCTCGAATATGATTGCAGCGGTATTGCTAACGAGGGATCGATTTGTGTTTTCGGGCTTACGCACACCACTTGTTTCAATTCGAACCAAGTCTGGCGTGCAACAGTTGTACTCGTTCGCATATCAAATTTTTGTTTCCGGACAGGAAAATATTTGGTTACAGTATGTAAAGTGGGTTTAAACTCAGAGAGACAAGTTACAACTTGATTTGAAAACCGCATGTTTTCAAATGGAATCAAAATATTAGTTTCTGAGTTTTTTCATACAGGAATCAAACGATTGATGCTGACGTTTGTTCAGTTTTTTTGCAAAGACAAAAATTCTTTTCGACGATTGTTTTTTCCAACTAGAAAAACATCCGCTGCAACTGAAAACTAGAACTTTAGTTTTTATCATTTTTAATTTTTCCGATTATATTAATTTTCAAAATTTGAATTTTTCAAAAAAAAGTGATAAGGGTGGTAGGTTTCAAATGTCTGCGAAAAATTGATCGGATTGAAATAAAGCCGAGAGCAATATTGATGATGGAAGCCGCTTATAACACGAAGTGCAACGTGACCACGAGTGAAACGCGTAACCGCATCCAGTACAATTCCAATCAAACGCCGCAGTTGGCACTGCAAAAGCGTGCGTCTGTATTTAACCACACATGCATAAATATTATGTGTGCGTGCTGCGACAATTGGGGTTGTACCATCCGTGACTCAGCAACGATGGTCCAAACATCCCTTCGAGGTCCAGAGTGGGCGGGCCTTGTTCATTTGCATTGCAAAACGAGTGCTAAAAGTCGCGGGCAAATGATACCATTTTTGCGCATGCGTCTGCGTTTACGCATGAGCGAGAAAAAATGTTTTAAAACAAATTCAAAAAGTTTCATAGATAAAAATTCTGAAAGTGATTGAATTCAACAAATTTTGTTTTCATCTTCAGTCGTAGCAATATATAAGATATTGGTTAATTTTTACACTAATAATATTTTCTTATAACTTAAAATACATTTTTTCATATGGTAATAGTGATCAGGATTACGTGACAAAATATTTATTCTTAATTATTTCCTTTCAAAAATTTTTTAACAATTATGTTAGTCTCATCGTTTTATACATAAAAACATACATAGCCGCCTTACTAATAGAGGGCGGCTATTAATCATTTAGAGTGAAGAAGCAGAGGAGGGGAATTCTACAGGAATAAAAGGCCAGCACACAGCTCGATGCCCGGAAGACGAAACACAAAATGGCCAACGGCAAAGGGAGGTCGACCTCAAACACCACTTCTCAACACAGGGGTTTCTTATCTAACGTATTACGTACAACCATAGTTAAGAACATTAACGTTGCCGACAGAACAGTACTAAACGTTCGTTATACATTTTACGACATCGCAAATTCTACAGTTTTTTTATTTAACAGAAAAGTACTAAAATAATTTATTAGTTGGAAAAAACAGAATTATACAACAAAAAGATTTTAAAAATGTAAAAAATAGAAGATAATATAAACAAGTATTTCTAACTATAATCAACCAGATAAACCGAATAAAATGATGTAAACATTGTTGTATTTTAGCTTGCTTGATTTTTTATTTAAAAAAATGTTATAATACATGAGATCTGATAGAATTTCTTAAATTTCTACTTTTTATTCTAACTAATTTCAACCAAATTTAGGTGGGTTTTAGTTCTACCTTAGAGCTGGGTTACGTAGCACGTACAGAATTTTCTACTTATGTTCCGCGTCGTTATCACGATCCCTGCTTGGTTCGATATAATAGTCACTATGTGACGGCAATCGTCTGCCGACACGCAAAAGCTTCAGCAAGTTTTGCAAAGGGTTCGGCGACATCCAGTGGCATAATAAAGCTAGTAACAACGATAAGGCTCGTAAAAAATGAACACTTAATAAGTAATAACAGCGATTATAATAATAATGGAATATTAAATAATGGAAAATTAAATACAGTCTTTCATTACCGATGCGCATAACAATTAATTCAAACGATTGATGTCTTCTTTAAAGCCTTGTGAACTATTCTTCATCGTTGACATCACCACTTTTTTCATTAAGAGAAAAAACAAAAGTAATTTTTTGAAAGGATTCATTTTCATATTTTTTGCAATGTGATTGCAAGTGATTAATTTATGATTACAATTTGGAAGATAACAAATTGAACAACCATCAGTTTGTATCAATTTTGTCAGTTTCAATTTAATATAGAGAGATGATAAAAAATATGCATGCAGATTTTTGAAACAAAAATTTGCAATTCGAAAATGCTCTTTGACTGAGATTAACGAATTTGTTTTGATGTCTCTAAGTAAGATCAAATAATGGAGTTGCAAAAAGCTCTAGAGCAGGGTAAAAGCGACTTTCCGATGAGACATTGGGCAAAGGTAACCGTAAATATCATGACGGTTTGGTGTCAAGCGACGAGTCAATTAACGTGGAGAGTATACAATTAGCGCGCGTAGAAGGCTCGCAAGGGTCAACGAATGGACGTACAAGGGGCAGCGTACAAGAAGCATTTTAACTGGATACAGAGTATAAGCCATTCAGCGAGGTTAGCCCGTGCTAACGAGTGTTTCCTGGAATGCCATCCCCGGCTCCCAAGTTCATATCCCTTGGGCTATCATTACGCCTCACATCTTCGATGTAATGTCGTTCGTATAAATAATTCGACACAACTCCACTATTGTCCTCGAATTCATACATGCCAAATTACAGGCGCTAAGATATAAATCTCTTCCCGCCGTGTTGCCGATTTGTTAAACTCTAATTTTATCACGATTCTTTCAACAAATATTATTTTTTAGCGTGATTATAAATTCAAATTTTTTCTATTTTCATATTTCTATAATTTTTATTTTTCGCGATTGAATTTCAAATTTTTTTAGATGTCTCTCATCTTTTTTTAGATGTCTCATTTCGTGTCTGTGTCGAATATAATTATATACGAAAAAAATATGATTTATTAGAATAGTTATATCTTCCACTATGTTTGTCAGCAATTTATCACGGAGAAAACTAACGGATGGAGAAAGCAACGCAAGTACGATTGAGTTTTATATTTAGTAAGTCATTTTGAGCGTAATGCTGACGTTGAAAAATCATTTGTATTGGCTTCCTGGGGTGCTGTGTACAGACCCCTCTTTTTGCACAATGCCGTCCGTGAAGCGAGACCAGAATCAGGGTGACAAAACGCGCAATGAAAGATCTTAATGACAGTAAATTAAATACCCTAAAATATAAATAACCACTCGAGACCGAAGTGACAAATTTTATAGCTGTATTGAAAAGCTCGAAATGAAATGTTACATACTTTACAAATATTAACATTTTTTTATATTAATTGTTGAAACAACATTTACATAAGATGAATATAAACAAACAAACATACACAATTTTATCTTTTTCTCAAATTTGAATGTTAATTAAATACGATTTTTATGTTTTTTATGAAAACTGAATTGATATTTTAAAGTGTTTATTTGTTTCAACAATATACTTTATAATTTCGTACTATGTGTTTCAAAGAGACTTTCTATTTTGTAACAACAAAAATAAATATTTTAAAAGTGTTTTAACAATAAACTAAAAGTTGAAACTTGTTTGAATGTCAAGTTTTTGTCGTCTTGTACATAAAAAAATTAAAACCATTTCTATAAGAACAGATTTTGTGATTTTCTAAAAAAAAAAGGTTAGAAACTAAATTATCTTTAATTGAATTAACTAAATCAACTATATTATAATTATAATTTCGTTTGCTCGATATGAAAAGCACATTGCAGTTTGATTTAGAAAGTATAAAAGCAAGTTCTCATAGAGAAATATGCGGCATAAAATCAGCTTAAAAATCAGCATAATTCCATCGCACTTGACTTGCAAGATCTGACGTTGTTATTCGCACGCTGATAAATGCGCACAGAAGCCGATACAGTGTGAGTTCGCACCAGCTTCTAATTGCTCACAATGGCGGGCTACATAAATAGAGGAGGGGTCCATCTATGCAACCAGACGAAGAGCCACGCGGACTCGATCCCGCTGCAGGCGGGATTTATGGCTCTCGCGAGGTCAATCGGATGCTAATAACGCCGGAGGCGAACGATTAAAAGGCACTTAGTGTTTGATCGCGCGATCAAATTGAAACTAACGCTTTTGCTTTGACCTTACACCATTCGTTTTGACTTTCTCATCCCAAAACTAAAACCGCTGTGTATTTCATACTTACAATTTAAAATTCAAATTCTGATCTGCTGTTTGTTTAATTTTTATACTCACATTTCTGAATTTTGCCCACCTCTTAACTTTTTTACTCGCAAAGAAATAATCTAATCGTTTTTCAAATTGTATCGTCATAGATGGCGCTGTTTCAAAAAACATTCCTCCTTTTTTATTCAATTTTCAACGCAACTGAATGTTGTTCATTTGATTATTTTTTATAAATAAATGAAAATAGTAATACAAACCAGAAAAAAATATTTAAACTAGTAGTAAGTTTATAATCAGGAGTTCATATCAGATCAACTTAGTTGTGGATCTCTGCAGATGGCTTTGCTTTACAAATTATATTTATCGTTGCACATTTGAAACAATTCCAATCAAATTAACCAAAATGAGGACAATCATTCGTTTCATATATTTAAAATACAAACAAGAAATTTGAAAATACTGGAATAACAAAAAATGTTGAAATAATGACACGTTTACAATCGCGTGTTTATTTATACAAACGTACACAACTGTCACGTATCACGAAACGTGTGCGATTTGCAAAACGGTTTTGAAACCAGTGCGTTGCTCTTGAACACGGATGAGCTTCTAATTATTAGCGGACGTTCATGATCAATTACTGTGACAATAGATAAATAGAAACTGGCGAATCAGGAAGCGACGCTGTTCCGTTTGGCGTGTGGCGCAGACTGCGATGCTGGCTTACACAACTGCATACGAAATGACCCCCGCTGATGAGTTTCGTAACGCGGACCCGCTAATGTATATGTACACACTGCGAATCGTATAAAGCTATCTCTATGTCAATATAACGATGACGATTGCGATTGTGATTTTGACATGGAAAACAGACAGCTAGACGGATGAATGGACGGGCAGACGGCCAGGCGTTACGCATCGGGGCATTAATCGCCTAATTGATTATGTAATCCTTTACTAATTATACCTCAAATCCGGACACTGAGCGGTAAAACGCATCCACTTCCCGTGATAATCATGTCTGTCATACAGCCAAAAGGTTGCCACCTGAAATTTGGAATATGCCAACCATACATATATCACTATAATGTTACGTTCCCTAAAGTCCCTTAATGGAATATATATATCAATTGCCGCCAAACTTTTTCTTTGTATAATCATCTCTCTGGCGTACCATTTAAGAGTCAAAAGATGAACCAAAAAACAAATTCAAACGGAAAACAAATTGAGTGTCATTTTTAATTTGTCTAATCTGAAACCAGTCATTTTCCATTAACCTTCTCCGCTTGTCACCCTTGTCATCAAAAGCTGGTATTTCGTTGAAATTACTACCCTCGAACGTTTTTCCCATTTCCCACTATTCAAATTCCCCTTTTTACAAGCGTAATTATTACAAAAAAACAGAAAATTCGTGTATATAAATCTTGATAACACAACTTTAAGAGCTGTTCAAAATGCAATAAAGACAAATTTCTCAGGCACGAATCAGATAATGATATGACATTAATTCTTTCATAGGTCGCGGAGGAGGTACCTGCCAGTTGGAGGCCGAAGGAAAGTCCAGTGTTTTGTAGAGGGTGCGTGCGAGAGCTTCGCCACGGTTATTACACGCGTCACGTGACGACGATAGCACGGTCACGCACCCGCCTTCGTTCTGGAGGAGCCCTTATCAACGCCCTTTATCTTGTCAACCAACCGCTGCTCCATTATGCCACTTATACAGTACACGCTGCAACTTCGTACCACCTACTCTCCTCTCGCCTTGTCACGTCACGTGCACGCCGTAGGGTAGTGCTAAGTACCATTTCTCAGTTCGCAATGGCTCGTTCAATGCAACGCGATATAATACACGTTCCAAAGCTGATACTATCGTACACACTATGTTAGTCCACAATAAGGAGAGAATAACATTGTGCCATGTTGCGTCCAATCATGCTAACTTTCTTTTACCCCAAGATGTATATTTTCTAATAAAAAGTTTTATTGACAAACACCTGTTTTAGTCCAGAGTTCATTGTTAAGTCCTTTTCATTTAGCAGCGTATTTATGAATATTTGAATTATGACAACTATGACAACGAAATTGTTATCAAAATATATTACAACTTGTATCAAGATTACCACCAAAGGTTTCAATAAACAATTTTATAAAAATAATTAATATTAATTATATATCATTTACATTTCTTCAAATTTATATCAAATTAAAAGATGAAAATGTATATGAAAAGAAGGAACAGAAATGTGAAACAGTGCGTCATGTATTTACATAGAGTCTGAAAAAAAGTGTTGAGTTACCATTTTCTTCGAAACCGAAATCGCAAAAAAATGAGGCTTGGGTAACACAATTCAGTCCACCCATGTTTCCTCTTAGTATCACTCGACCTTATTAATTTTAATGAACCATCGCGCACTCTTAAAAACAAGCCAAGATGGCCTAGGCAACTTAACATTTAAATTAACTTCCGAGTTACGTTCTCGTCATGTTTTTCTAGAATCTTTTCAGATGTTTGTTTGAAAAATAATCATAATAATATAATAATAAAACGGGAAAGTAAAAAAATTTGAATTGGCTGGTCAGCAAATTTATTCAATACAACACCCTGCGTTTACCCCATTCATCTTTCTACCCTGGAAGATTCGATGATCGGCTATAATTGAATAAAGTAGTTGAAAAACTGCTCTGTATAAAAAAGCAATAAGAGTGCCCCCAAAATGACCATTGTAAGAATATGTCGAAAAGAGATAAAGTGCAGAAAACGAGCTAACGTCGAAGTGACCGCTTTCACAGGAATTTCGATATCGAGGGTCACAATGATGGACCCGGTCAAGGAAGTTACATGGGCATACCCGGGAACATTCTGCCACGCGTGGGGCACTCATACATGGACAAATATATACACAGGCTCATAACAGCGCGTCTTGAGGAGGCGGAACAGCGCGAATGGCGCCGTTATCACAGCGCTCGCCGATTGGTTCAGCCCTCAAACTTGGCCGGCCAATGGAATGTTGGTCTCCAGTTTTCTAAATTCCCTTGTTGAAGTGAAACCTGCAAATCGTTAGAACACTCCACACGTAATGCACACACGTGAGCTCATCTTACGATCTTTTGGTTTATAGCATACCTTGTGACCGACGTGATGCTCGACCAACAATTACTAACTATCTACTCTATCATTTAAATGTCATTTCGTGCATTTTTTTTAACTTATAATTTCATGAGAAATCCAAACATAAATATACTTTTTCAAATTTTGAATTCACTAGATAAAACACGCGCTGCGCGCGTCACTTTGATCTGAGTCGGAGA
>JAAMPD010003088.1:0-11435 GCA_025266255.1 Trissolcus basalis
CTATTTATGTCTGTATGGGTTTAATTGAAATATATTTTTATTTGAAGTAATTTTCCGAAAAAAATGGTTTCCAGTTTTGAGATATGAAGTGACTGATTTTTTTTTCTAATCAAAATTTTGTACTGAGGTTGCTTTATAATCTAGACATGTTTTTTAGGTCATAAAAGCGTCCGGACTTATTTTCTCGAATTGAAGCAGTGCATTGTCGGCAACTTGCATTCTTCAGCGATACTCTTTTGCGACTTTGGTGCGTCATCGCAATACTCCATCACTTTGGAAACTGCCTGTACGTTACTGTCACTCAACTTTGAAGTATCTCGAACTTGTTTTGTTTGATGGTATCTGTTCAACCCGCCAACCATTCAGCTCGATTTCGAGTTTTCCTCCAATTTTGTTTTTTACACTTTTTTTTATTTATTAAAAAGATTGTTTACTTTTTTGGCAACACAATAAATCTTGTTTCGTACCGACTCAATCCAATGATTGCCGAGTGCTTTCACTGTTCCTTATTTAAGCTTGATTGTGTCGCGAGAAGGATTCTGAGCAATACAAACCGTCATAAGAATAAAAAGCAACATTGAAAATCACAAAAGAGAGGAAGTAGCTGAAATTTGTCTGCAGAAAACTTAGCACAAGATGAAAAAACTCGAGTAATTGAACCAGACGTGAACTGTATTAAAAAAATTCTTTGTTTTAACTTCGAGTGACCTAAACCAATAAATCGACTGGTGCCTGAACTGATCATTTGTTCGAATTTTATAAAATGAAAAAGTTGAGTCGAATGTCATTTGTGTGACAAATCGTACGTTCCTGTTAACGTTTTCTTATCCTAATGGTTTTGCCTGTTGATTTATTTTTTTTTTCATGTTTTATAAATTCAAAATGCTCCGTTACATAGATATATTCATTAATTCAAAGCTCAATTGGAAATCAAAATGCAGTATTCAAATTAGATAATCAGATTGATTTTGTGCTGTCGTGTGTTGCTGCAACATTGATAACTGTTTCCATTTCGACGAATGATCATCCGAGATCAATAATTTGATACCATGATAGGATTTGGTAAACTTAAACATCTTGATTTCGCTGTGCTCCAACACCTTTATACGAATCGCAACAATTTCAGTCATAATTTGAATATTTCTACAATCAACGTTCCATTAATTAAAAAAAAAAAGACAATGTTTTGTTTTCAAATATTATTTTTGAAATGAATATAAAAAGAGACCAAGGGAGCTCAAAGATGAAACGTTCGCGATAAATAATATTTTGAATGTACAGACGAATATTAATCCGACTAACGAACCCAGTTCTAATGATCGGAATAATATATCCGTGCCAAAAACGTATAAATGCTTAACCGAGTTGCGTCACGAACCTCTCAACTGTGTCACAAACAAATTCACCAAAATTATTGTTCATATGAGTTGGTATTATTGTTCTATATAACCTCGAACTGTTATAAAAAAACGATTAATAATAATGGTATTATTTTTCCTCTTAAGGCAAAAAATTACAACGTTTTTTCTTTACTCGTTATTGCGTTTGGAATTTGCTAATGCAAGAATTTCAATAAAAAAAAGAATCCATTTAAAGAATTTCATGGAAAAATATTACGCTTCTTGAATTTAGAATAAAGAAATGTTTCACACACAACATTTACTTTTCAAAATTATTTGCCAGCATAATCTTGAACAAAATTCTGCCATTCGAGAATTGCATGGGTGAAGTTGGGAGTATTCTATTGCAGCCCAAGGCTATTTTGTACATTTAAAGGTATTAATATTCACTGAGATATTAAAACAATATCGCGAATTATTCCATTTAAAATTGTATTCGCATGCTATAAAATTCGGGTAATCTGTATAGGTATAAAGCTTTACATGAGTTTTCCCTCTGGAAATATAATTTCAATGTTTTAGTGATTGTTTTTACCTACTATGCATCCAATAAAATTTCATAAATTATAAAAGGAGATTTTTATAAATGTAATGACAATAATAATAATAATAATAATAAGAATATAACTTTTTATAGACAAGGAATAACCGAGTCAGTTTTAATGATTCTGTCTGTTAAATTGCAAAATTCCATACATAAGAATACAGAATGTAAAATTCTATAAATTGAAAAATTTAAATACATTCAAAATGAAATTCAATAAAGTTGGCCCAGGTCTCATACCAGAAGATGAAGTAGATTCGTTTGTACGATCTGAAGATGGAGGCTTATCTATATCGATTGTTATTCTTGACTCTGAAGGTCGGCTTTCTTTGACAGGACCTGCCTGATCAATTCCAGAATAGTACCCTGGACGTTGACGTCCAAATCTTGATCCGACACCAATACTAATATCTGAGCACCCTCGGAAAATTTCCTCAGGTCCACAACCAAGTCGACCTACGCCATCAGGACACATGGCCCAATCCTTAGCAGATCTATAATGCCACCTTAAAACACAACGGTCACATATCAGCCCCTGAGGCAACGTAGCAATCACTTGGTAATTATTCTTTCCCCGGCAAACGTTGACTTTGTCCTTGAAAGGTTGATCACGACAAATATCATTGATTTCCGGAACGTATTTTATTTCCAAGGGATGTTTATTGAAACATTCTTCTGTTTCGATTGCATTGTTGCTGTCCAAACGGCAGATGGAAAATTTGGCATAGCCTCCATAATTAGCTGTTAATGCGAATCTGATTTCTATTTTCTGGCCGGGTTCATATCTTGAAATAATAATTTTTTAATACAATATATAGTATAATATTATAGAATATATATGATTATCATGCAGTTGAATTTTGTGATTAAATACTTACTCTCGAGCAATATAAACATTTCCGTTCAAGTCTCGACTATATTTGCCTCCATTTTCATTTGGCCTGGGTACAGGCAGATTGTAAGGATCTCCACATGCGCCGCATTGGAATCCGAGTTCTGGCTCATGTTTCTACAATAATTATGATTATCAACTAGCCGTGAAAATTAATCAGTTAAATAAGAACATTTTAAGGCAACTTATAACTTACGGTTCCTCCTCCACAGTTCAAAGAATGATCATCATAATTAGTGTGTGTATTCACTCCTAATCTCCATGCAGTTGATCTAGCGACTGGTTCTAACAATCTACCTTCCCCCTGAATTTCACTGATGTGCAGAAGCACAAATAACGAAAGTGGCAAAACGATTTTTGACACAAACATTCTGATTTGCACGAAACATATTGCTTGCAATTGTTTTAGAGTGCTTTTATATATAACTCACTTTTCTCTTTTAATGCACTTAATTATAATATTATAGTTTCAAATCTAAATATCTAATTCATTAAAAATGATTTTCAATATAAACAAATTAAACGTTGGGAAATCGATCATTAATATTTGAGGACTAAATTTGATCTCAAAAAAGTGAAAGAAAAACGAAAACGTTTCAGTTTTAAAATTCTAATGTAAATAGAAAACTAAGTTGTTTTATTTTTTCAATACATTTTTAAAGATAATTTTATTTTCTCGATAATCTCAACAGTATATTATTTATTTAATACATATGTAAAGATTATTATATTTCCTCGATAATTTCAACGTCGTCATATCCGTCTTTGATACTAATAGCTGAACATCCTCTAAAAATTTCCTGAGGTCCACATCCAAGACGACCATCTCCATCTGGGCAAGTACCCCAATCCTTGCCTGTTCTATAATGCCATCTTAGAACGCAAAGGTCGCAGGAGAGGCCTTCGGGTAACCTAGTCTTCACGTGATAAATATTTTTTTCTCTGCAGATCATAATTTTACTTTTGTAAGGTTGATGCTGGCATGGATCTATTTCACCGTCAGGAATATTTTTTATTTCCAAAGGGTATTCGTCGAAACATTCTTCAGTTTCAACATCCTCGTCATTTTCTAAAGGACAGATTGAAAATGAGGCCTCGCCTAAATGATTAGTCATCAGTTGGAACCTAATATCTATTTCCTGATTCATTTCATACCTTCAGAAAAAACAAATTCATTTATTAGAAAATTTTTGTTTTTGTTTCATTAATAACCAACTTACACTCGAGTAATAACCAAATTTCCATTTTTAGTTCGACTATATCTGCCTCCGTTTTCGTTTGGTCGCGGTCTCGCTAAAGATGGTGGGTCACCACACACACCACACTCATAACCGTATTCACGTTCGTGGTGCTAATATTTTAAAAACAGTTTCTTGGTCAAATGTCAAAGTCAGATACATTAATCAGGTTTACTTTTATTTTTGTTGATGAAAACCCCAAGGTTTCTTTATTCAAGAACGGTTTAATTTTCAACTTACTATTCCACCTCCACAGTTCAGCATATGATCATCATAATTTTCGTACGTGTTGAATCCCATTCTCCACGTAGTAGCTCTAGCAGGTGGTTCAAGAAGTCTGGCTTGACCGTTTGCAACACTTAAGTATGAGAACCAAAGCAAAGCAGTAAAAAACATTTTATTCGATGGATTCATTTGATTGAAATCAGAATTTGTATAAAAACCAGAAGACATTGAATTCAAAACGTTTTGCAAAGCATGAGATATCTTAACTCAATTGTACTTAAAGACTAACAAGGAAAAATTAAATTTCATAACGATACAGACTACCAATTTGGTAAAATTTCCTCAGTCAATATTTTTATTTAATTGGTTACATAAATTTTCTTTAGCAACTAATTTGTATGAATTTAATTTATTGTTTTCAACAGTTAACAATTTGGTTTGTAATTAGATGGGGCCCTCGGCGGAAGTCCATCTACAGCCACCGGTTTTTGAGAATCGACGGCAGCTTGTCTGTTCAAAGAGTTATTTGGTCCAATTCTTATGTCCGAGCAACCACGGAAGATTTCCTGAGGTCCACAACCAAGACGACCACTTCCATCCGGACAATAGCCCCAATTATTTCCAGCTCTGTAATGCCATCTCAAAACGCAATGTTCACAACTGAGACTCTGTGGCAGTACAGCCTTCAAATTATAAATATTTTTTCCTTGACAAACGATGACTTTATTTTGGTATGGTTGATTTGTGCAAATGTCGCCTGGTTCTGGAACGTATCGCAATTGTAACAAGGGGTATCTTTTGAAACACTCTTCGGTCTCGACTGTCGAGTCGTTTTCCAAGGGACAAATGGAAAATTCGGCGTGACCTTTGTGATTGGCTGTCAGAACGAATCTAATATTAATTTCTTGACCCTGATTGTACCTGAAAAAATGAATTAATTTCAATCATGTTTATGTTTGTATGTGTATGTTTAATAAGACAATTTTTGTACTATTTCTAGTTTTATAAACATTTTAGAATAGATACTAACTCTCGTGTAATATAAACTCTGCCATCAACTGTTCTGCTGTATTTTCCTCCGTTTTCATTTGGCCTGGGCGAAGGACTTGATAAGGCATCTCCACAAACACCACATTGTTGCCCATACTCAGGATCATGGTTCTGCAATGAAAAAATTTTTAAAATATTAATTTTCTTTTTTTATATTTCATAATTATTGATGTTTCACAATTTATTAACTGACGGTTCCTCCTCCACAATTAAGTCCCATGTGATCATAATTTATAGGAATGAGATTTCTGAATTCGGGCTTGTGTGCAGCGGTGGATCTACCAACAGGCTCGTCCAAATATCCATGACCGAAAGTGGCCTTGAGGTTGAACGACACAAGAATCACAAAAGACAAAACAGATTTGGTTATAATCATTCTGGTCTGGTAAGTGACAACTTATGATTGAACATGTCCGACACTCTGACTTTTATATTCCCAAAACTACTGACTTAATTGTAATTATTTTTCAATTATTTTTCATACTTGGCCCATTTCGATTAGTTAATGTGTACCGTGGTTCCGTAATCAATTATAGCAAATGACTTTTTTATTTGAACTTCAATATGAAACATTGAACAAAATTAATTTGTTTTAATATGTTATAAACGAGAATCATTATTGAACTTATTTAAGTCATCGTTAATGGTACGTTTTTTTTTTTATTTATTATTAACTTCACTAACTTTTATCCAAACTTTAAACTTCGTTCTAAAAATTACAAATTACCTACTTTAATTTCCAGAAATGCAAAGTTAACATTTTGCAGTTTACGTTTTAAGACATTTCTTGAAAATGTTACTGTAACTCCAATAATAGATCTCGTTTGTATCTTCTTTTTTTCAGAAACAGCAAATATTCGCTCGTTATCCACAAAGGCGTAGAACATAAGATATTTGTACCTATTATCGGAAAGTCAAGGAAATTTGTTCTGGTTATCAAAAATCGATAAATCATATTAGAGGATGAAAAATTAGAAATTAAGGTACATTAATTTATATATCAGTTCAACTACTGAAAATAGGTACATATTTGATATACGTATCCTTCAATTCATATCGCATTTTTTTATACATGGATGTTTTGATAATGGGTACATCCACCTTAATTCAATTTCGAGGTAACAAATGAAGATTTTGAAATAGAACAAAAAGCACAGACGCGGTACACAAAATTGCTAAAGAATTAAGCATGCTAACTGCAGCAACACAACAAAATTCAATTTCGCGAAAGCTTTCCGGATGGCTGGAGATGCAAAGTGAACTAAAACTTCTCCGTTCCTTCGCCACATTCTATATTTATCTCAATAAGGCATTATGCATTTATTGCTACTCGTTGCAGCTAAGTAAGACATTAATCAAATTGCGCTTGCTTTCGAGGGATGTTATTCTAGTTAAATAATCTTCTGTTGACAAGCGTACCTTTGTGACACACACCATTTTTTTTCAAAATTGCAAGGAAGCAGACAAGCTAATATTAGAACAACATTTTCCCCAGCAACAAGATGAAAATTAACTTTAAAATCATAAATAGAAAATTGTTAATTAAAAAAGACAAATTTGCGGAAATTATCTCGTAACGAACATTATGCAAAGCTTCCAGAGCGTTTGATACATTGACGAGACCACAATTACAATTCAATAGCGTAGTATTATTGAACGATTGTCAAATGCCCAATGAAACGATACATTTATGACTGAGAATTGATCGGTAGTTAAAATATTGATCGTAATTGAAGTCTGCTCCATTATAAATAATATCCTCTAACAGATTTACCAATTAACAAGAATGTTGAAAATCAAATTCTAAAATCGTATCAAAACCGTTGTGACAAATTTCACAACCATATCCATTTATTATTCTGCGTGCAAAATTGCTGAAAATTCTTGAAAATCATCCGCAAGATCATTTCTAGACGTTTCCAACTAAAGCATTATCGACTTTCGGTGTATAAGCAAACCGCACGTGCGTTGCTTCAACTCGAAAGAAAACCTTTGTGTGCGGTGCAAACTTTTTATTTTCAATATTTTTCCGACAACGAGGGCTAGAATTTATATATTGATATCAAAATCTATTTCGAGATTCTGATAAAAGTTTCTGCGTGTTTCTGGGACGGTTTGAGTCGAATTTAATTTGATATAGGGATGTAAAATGAGATTGGATTCGAGCTCTATAATTGTCTCGTATAACATTGACACATTACGAATTGACGAACGTATCATATCTCGTACAAAGCAGCCGCAAATTTAAACAATTACTCTACGCTCTCAAAGGATTAACAACATAAGTAATTTAACGTCATGCTCTGCTTTTGGCAACGCGTGACGTAAGCTGAAATCGTGAAACGTTGCTTTCGATAGCATCGCTATTATTGATGCTGTTCGAAGTGAAATCGTGCGACGTTTGTATTGCAATTAATTTCAATTCTAAGTAATGTCTCTGGATGTATCGTCTGTTTGCCGATTGCTGTCGCTATATCAAAGGTTGATTGTTGTTTAGTAACTTGTGAATTTATTCTTAATTTGACTTTATTGGTGAGTTAGTAATTTTTTCAAATATTGTACACTGTTTGGAATGTAACAACTGTTTCAAAATTTAAAGTTTAAGAATTTAGAGTCTTAGTTGAATGTGATTCAATTTTTTAGTTTTCACAAAATTAAGCTGCCCTAGTAAAAAGGATCAGATATTGTCATATATTATCAATATATTGACAATGTATTATCTATATATTAACAATATATTATTTTCAGCAAATCATATATTCACAATAGATTGTCAATATATTTTCAATATAACTTTCATGTATCGGCAATATATTGATCATTTAATTTAAATATTTTTCATACATAAACTAATTATTGGCAATATATTAGCAATTTTTAGAAACAATCAATAAACGAAAAAAACAGAACAAAATTAATAGAAATAAGAAAATTTGACGTTGCCTGAAAACGTGAAAGTGTCAAGATTCCTGACTCGAAAATAAAAAAATTGGAAAATGTGGCAAAAATGTTTTTGCAAAGCAATTTTCTGGTTTAAAACTTGAGAAATAGCCGACATACAAAAATTGTGAACGAAATGTAGAGAAATAAAAAATCAGAGATTGTTTGAAAATGTGTAACATAGCAAACTTACATGGATCATCAACTGTATCGGAAATTCTGATAATGCTGTTGACAGCAAACTTTGACCTTAACTGTTGTCGTAATCAATTACCCCAAATCATAAATATTCAGTTCTGAATTGTTACCGTAATTTGTGTTTGCTGAGGAGATAAGGAAATTGTATTATGTTTAAAGATGCAAATACCGACCGGTATTTTCGAAAGGATGCATTTCGATTCTAAGCCGTATAACGTTATGAGAAACAACTCTCGTTAACTGAACCTCGTAAATAATCTAATGTTCAATCAAATTTAATGATTGTAAGATTAATTTTCAGTGAAGATTTAAAAAGAAAATGAATGGGCGAAAGTGAAAACACGTTTTTAAAATACGCAGGAATTTGTTTTTAAATTGCATTCGTGTTTGGTTATGCATATATTTTTCATTTCTTAAAAATGATGAGATATGTCACTTTTTGATCAAACACGTTTGTCGGATAAAAAAGTATGTGACGTGAATAGTTGCTTGTTACGTTGAATGCATGAAAAGATAGTTTTCTAAGTACTACATCGTAAAGTGAATATGAAATTGACTTTATTGATCGTAGAAGTACATCAAATCTTTTTTTTTTCGTTTCAACCATGGCAAATATCTTTTTATGCATTCCAAAACCAAAGCAAGGAAATTAAAAACAAAAACCCAATTAACAATCGTCAGTATAAAAATCTTTCACTGAAAATCAAATATTCCATTTACATTTCATTTCATCTTGGATATAATTATGAAATTCCATTTGAAAGATATTGTTTAACACTAAAATTTCAAAAGTGAAAATTAGCAGGATGCAATAAAACTAAAAGTGAAAATTAACAAAAGTCAGAGCTCAGTGAAAATAAGAAAGGGGATGGACTTATACCCAATCAAGAAAAGTTTCAGAAAGCAACGTCAATGAATTACCAAGTAATCCACGAGGACATAAAGGGATTCTCAAATCCTGTCGTGGGTTTTGCTGATTGGTATCGCTGTCCAGCATTGTCAATGGAAGCACAGCCCACTCACTTTTTTTCGAACTACACACTCGATTTGAAATAAACAAATTTACCCCAACTTACTTAGGACATTTTTTTATTTCTTCCATTTCCGTTATGTAAATCATCGGACCTCAATATTTATACTCCTCGTTTTTAAGGCCAGAATTTAAAACAGTTCTCGAAAAAAAAAATGAAACAAACCTGGATAATTATTTTTTAGAAATAATCCACCTTTGCCAACATGTAAACTTTGACGATCAATAGATCGTACTTCGATTAAGTGTACACTTATGTTTGAAACTTACGAACCAAAACGAATCTAATATTTTTGGACAAAAATATTTATCAATTTCTAAAACGAAATTCCATCACAATTTTGATACAACCCAAAAACAAAAAAAAACAAAAAAATAAAAAAAATTATCAAAAAAATAAAATTTTAGGTCCAAAAATAACATTTATTTCCTCAAAATGAAAATAAAAAGTGGACGGTAAAGTTTTTCTACTTTACAAACAGTTTATTGAACGGCAGGGGTGAAAATCTTTTCTCCATTTTTTTTTATTCTTTGAATCGTAAGCGACGTTAAATTGCTGGACAAGAAAGATGTACTCCGACTGGACACGCAAAGGCGCATCGGGCTCGGGAAATCGCCGCGGCGGCATCAAATTTGGGGGTGCGGGTCGCGCGAAATGTCGTCGTCGGGTTCAAAGAGCGAAAAGTAGGCCAGTTCGATGGCAACAGATTGCGGCGCGCATTTAGACCGGTGGATGAGGGCTTCAGAGTTAGAGCTCATCGATCCCACCTGGGAAGGTCGTTAACCTCTCGTGCACATGCAGCCAGAGCTTGTCTGTATCGAATAGTCCGCTTATTATTTCTATCGATATTTCTCACCAGCGCTGCGCTTTCGCGGACGCGGCCTAAGGCGTTCCAATTCGCAATGCAAACGTGCTGCCATCTTTAGATGCAGTTTTCAATTTTAATTTTTTTTTTTTTCTAAGAAACACTTCACGTTTACTGTAATTAAGATGAATTTTGGAAACTATCCACTTGAAGTTGGTTAAAGACTGTATTTAATTTGAATTTAATTTGAGTGAAATTTGCGATGAATAAATGATTGTGATTGTCCGAGCAATTTCAAATTTTGTACAAAAGCAGTTTATGAAATAATGCAACATTGCCATAATCTGATTCGGCGAAGACAAAAAGACCATGGCGAAATGTCAATTCATTGTCGAGACGATAGCAAACAGAAGACGAGTGCTGAATAGTAATAACACAATGGCGCCTTTATAATAAATGCATTATTAAAATTGCAGTCGAATTTCATTAAAATATTTCTAACGTCTGTAACGCGCTGAGCTTTCTTTTGATTGTCAAAGATTTTGTTGTCGCTTTTTAAACGGTCCATATTTTGTCTTAAATAATTTGAGTATTGACTGGTTGCAAAAAATAAAAATAACTTTACTGAGAAACTATTTTTTTTTTTTTGGTCTCGTAAAATTTAACAGAAAATATATGACGACTTGTAAAATTTATAGTTTTCATTCATGTCTGGAAATAACGAGGTTGAAATTATTATCGAAAGACGTGCCATTTTTTATAACACGACACAATAATCTGGATAAATAATAACTCGCGAGGTTTTTTTTTTTTGCAACGGCGTAGAATTAGTGAATAATGAACAATCTTCGCACTGAGCTGAATACACCCGACAAAGTAAATTAAGTTCATGAGCATAACAATGCAATAAATTTGCAAGTCACTCGCAAGCCCAAGATGTTTGTCATAGACTGAGCTTTTAGCGACGCAGCTTGGTTTGAATCCATGGTCCTATAATAATATGACATCCAATTTTTTTTGTTGCAAAAATAATATTTCATTCAGAACCAAAAATTTTCCAACATGTCCCAAATGTTTGAAATAAAAAAAAAACATTAGAAAAACTTACATTC
>JAAMPD010003089.1:0-11436 GCA_025266255.1 Trissolcus basalis
AAAGATTGTCGTAAAAAAACTTTTGTGACAATATTTTATTCATCGGTGTAGAAATAAAAACACATAAAACAAAACGTTTTCAACGCAAACTTAGTCAACCTGAGTACGTTTTTTTGTCATATCAAATGACGTAAAAAAAGAGAGGAGGAGAAAAAAAATTTGTCACGATCGCGTCTTGGCTGAAAGTTTTTGAAACTAATACGCGCAGCAGGCGGATAAATCTCTCGGCGTAGGTAATCGCGTGTGGATGCGCCGCGTCTCGCGAGAAAGCGTATTTCTCTGATCTTCTTGTCATTTTCTTTGCACTCGACGAGTCGCTTCCGGTGCGCGCGCCGCAACCACAATGCGCCTCGCGCGCGCCCCAACGTTTTACGTCAAAGTGGATTAGGACCGCGTTGAAAGGCCTACTTAGCTGGGAAATTGGCGTTGCCCGTCGAAGAATCGCGGATTATCGAATCCGGTCGAGCTCTTCAAAGCCCCTTTTTTTCACCGCCCCTCACCCCGAATAGTAATACACTTTATTATACTTTACCCTGTCAATCAAATCTTTCTTCAAATGTTTTGCCGAAAACTTGTGTTTATTGATTTTGTGATTTTTAAATTTCAAGGCAACACAGGTTGTATCAAAATATTGGAAGTCTTTTGAAATTTGAAAAAAGAGAAAAAATTAAAAAAAAAGGATGTCATAACACGTGTCGATAATTTTTGATCTGCACTCAAAATGCAAAGAAAAATGGTTCGATAACAAAACTATCATTAGCATTATGAGATACGAATTATAAAAACACGATTAAATTCAGAAATAGATTATGAAGAAAAACTTGTTCACCTTGTAATAAAATATACCACAAACGGCATCTGTCGACTATGAAAAAAGGTTGAAAAAAATATTTATCTTTTTCTCTTTTTTGATCAAATCGAAGTCTTGGCCAAAATTTTCAATCCAAAAATTGTCTTTTTCGTCATCGAAAAAGACAGAAATCATCTTTTTTGGCCACGGATCATCTATTTTACAGTTGCGACATCACTTGGTTCAAGATGTCAATTATAATTACCAGATGGTATTTCAAAAAAAAAAAAAGGTTAAATAAATAAATAAAAATGAAAAAAAAAAGGATGAAATGCAAACTGAAACCTGGAGGGGAATAAAGTAATTGCAAATAATTGGTCAATCCGCGCGTACAAACGATATGACATCGTGTTGAAAAATCGGTCGAGATTGTTTGACGAAGTTTTTGAATTTGGTATTTGCAGACGCAAGGTGACTGGATTTCAAGTCTGATTTGCACGGCAAGTATCGAAGTCACGCATGAGAGTCAAGTGACTGACGAAAACCACTCGACTTATTCGTGCCGAAGTAAAAGTAAAGTCAACACCACAGCGCCGCCACCTCTCGTGTATGCAACGTCGACTTGCTTAATTTACCGTCGAAATACGTCGCCTCATACTTATACATATGTGTGCCGCGCAGTTAACAAAACTATTCGGCTCTCGTGTTCAAGCTATTTTTAATCAGCCAAATCATTCCTCGATATTTCAATCGGAACAAAAAAAATGAAAACTACAACTCACTCATCTTTGTTTCAATCTAATCGACCATGGACCGTACGGAATTCATAAAGGATCAATCAAATTTGAACCTAATCGGTACTCTCAAATCATTATCTCTCGTAAACCATCAGTAATACATTTACGAAATGTCACGATTCAAGATACAAAGCGAGACAGAGAGAGGGAATAATTATTTCTGCTGACTCAATTTTTCGATTCGTTTGATATTCAAAAGTCTTCAAGATCCCCATCATTCAAATAATGTACGACACGAGGTGTTTTGAAACTTGGATGTTGACGAATGTTGCTAAACTAATGTTTTAATATTCTAATAAAACCTGACGAAATGTTTCCAATGACCGTGAAGTTTAATTTTACACGAAAAGATGGTGTTATTGTGTAGATAAAAAGAAATAAATAAAAAGATTCGGGACGGTTTGAAAAGAAGGTTGTTTTTTCTAAGGAGGAGGAAAAGGGTCTGGAAACTAATCTAAGCGCGAATAAGTAAGAGAGTCATTGCGCACAGATTTTTTCCCTCTCTCTTTATGAGTCTATTACGTATCACGGGTGGAGGACATCGAGGAGCAAGGCCGCTGAGGCCCCCCGTGCCGCGCGCTCACTCGAGGGGGCCATTCTCAATACTCGATACTTCATCTTGCAGAGACGACTTCTTTGTTGTTATGCGACTACCCACCGCGAGTTGCCACTCCGCGACTTCTCATTCCGCGTCAGCAATGATATACTTGATTGCGACGAATGCATTCATTAGGTATCCTATACTTTCCATTTGTTCATGTAGGTGTTACACATTTATTAAGGAAAACCCGACTTATGCATATTCCGCCGTTCTTAATGCTTTTCAACAGTTTTCAAACATTATACCAGCTACGAGTTTTCTATAAATACTAATGACTGACTTCACAATTAACATTACGAACGAACCGGCAATGAACATTGTCACCGTTTATCATACTTTTATGATTTTCTAAATCACTGTTCAAGAATGTACGTGCTCGTTCGATGGAATTTTTTTCGTTCGACAATTTTTCATCCGCGGTTGATTCGCTTGCAAAAATATTGGATTGGGCGCAAAATTTGGAACGGCTCGTTTGAATACAATGTGTCTGTGAAATTGAATTTCGAAGAGGGATATAGACTTTGGTGGAACTTTGTTGAAACCCCTTCGAGGCACGGGCCCCCACGTGCCAGCAAACAACGCGCACCTCCTTCCTTCGGAGTTCTCATCAATAACAACGCAAGCAAATATTTAAAACAGAAGCTCTTCGCAGATTAATCAAATTAAGATATAAGTTTGTGAATTCAACGTTACTGATAATAATGTAATTCTGATAAGATACCGAACAATAAACGGTTTTTGTTTTTATCATTGTTTGATATCACTTTCATAATTAAAATTAGGGCTGAAATTGCGAACAATCGCAATGATCGATCTTTTGAAAAATAATAATCATAATGATGATTATAATTATCGTCGTTATTATATTAAAGCGTTGTCTATAATTGGCGTCGTTCGGTCCAAGTTTTCGATTTGGGATTAAACTCTGTCACTGGGATGTGTGCTTGCTGTTAAAATTTTTTGTCGTTCTGTTTTGTGTGTATTGTCGCGTTGGCGCACCCCTCGACAAATTATTCTGCAGTAAATGATAATATATAATTGAATGCAAAACAGCAATTATCATACACAACGCGGGCGACCAAACAACGCCGGGTTCATTCATAAAATTATATTGATCTTCAATTTGTTCAGTTAGATAATCCGTGCGATTCCAAAGTCGAATCTTAATGCCGAAAAGCTGAGTAACAGCTAGAGTATGTGGTGACTAATCGAGTATACGAAAATAAATATTGAAGTAACAAAAAAAATGAGAGATGTTTAAAATTGAATTTTGTCAAAAAAAAAAAAAAAAAAGAAAAAAAAGAATAATGAAATTTGAGGAAGAACAAAAATTGATTCCTCGGATGATTTTTTCATAAGAAATACAGAGTCTGATCGACGAGAAGTAATTTCTTCGAAACGGCGAAGAAAAAAAAAACGCGTCATCGTATAACGTTCGAATCAAAAAAGGATCGAGTCATTTTGATTTTCATTAGATTGGAATGAAAAAGAGGCTCGCGGCATTGTGTACACAGTGCGCGAGGCCCAAAGTGCCAGGGGTGGTTGATTCTAATGGTTCCACCAATTAGAAAGAAGATTGTGTAATTGGGGAGATAAAGCATCAAGGATTCCCAGGCACCTACCAGCTGCTAAGAGACGGCAGCAATTCGGCCTGGGGGAGCGAGACGGAGGCGCGCGCGGCCGGCCCAAACAACTCGGCAGGACCAAATCATCATCATCATCATCATCATCAAGGACCAGAAACCAGTTTCATGTGTGCGCGCTCACGCGATGTCGATCTCGAATCGGTCTGTGCCTGCGCGCGGATTAGACACGGACCGACGCATGCATGTATGTTTTGTATCGACCTCGCCTGCCATCCACTTTTTCCATCTCTCCTCACTTTTCATTTTATCGTCTACCGTGCCATCTTGTCTTCTTCTTCCTCTTTGGTCCTTTTTTTTTTTTTGCAACGTCAATAGTTGTTGCCAATTCGTCAAAATAAAAATGACTCTATCAAAGCTTGCTGCACGCACCCTAAACCAAATTCCAGAAGCTCGCTCATCATTTTAAACTCAAGTTTGAAAACCATTCTAATCCAAACGAACAAACTCGTCTATTTTATTCTTCCTTCTTTCTCTTTTTGCAAACACAAAAAATCAGAACTGATTGAATTGAATTTTGAAAAAAGCAAGCGAGATTCATTTCAGACCGTGGGCTCTCCGGCTGGAATGATATCCGATGGCATTGGAAATTAAAACATTTCGTAAAATTTGATCGTTATGCTGTAAAAGTCGTCTGACTGAAACTCACTCTGTGGCGAACAAATTTCAAGGAAACGACTTTCCGTTCGTTACATTTTAAAGCGTTGAAACACAATTGGACGAGTTTACGACTCTGACGAAAGAATATTTCCAAAAAAAATTGTTATACTTGAGATGTGACCTTGTGAGTTACGTCATTATTTATCAATAATAATGGACACGGTGTTCGTCAATGAGCGTTACGAGCGCTTTACGGCTAATTATAAAACGGGCCTACGATCAATCGCCATTCCAAATGACTTTTCGGGGAACGAGTTTCTTTGTCAAGAGATTTCCGCAATAAATAAAATAACGCGTTGTTTATTTAATATTCGGTCGGCTCGATTTCAACTGACGTACAAAACTCTTCCCTTTTACATGATTAATATTATTGACCTGATAATTTTCGTCAGCCTGTTATCACAATTTGAATTATCTTTATCGCGTTTAATTGCACAAATACTTTTGCATGCAAGTAAAAATTTTACCACTAATGAAACAACATCAACTGATTGCTGGACTTTTTTCGTTTTAAAAATTAATCATATAATTGAAATCATGAGAGTCATTTTTATTTACATTTTTTTGTTTCATTAAAAAATAAACAGGAAAAGTCGGTTCTGATTTAGGGATTCCAATAAAAGTTCCACACTTTACAATCTGATTTTAATATGACATGATGTGTTATAAATAAATACTCAGAATTTAACTAGGTCAGGAAAAAAAAATTCCATTTTGATATTATCATTTGCAAAATCATTCAACATTAACTAACATTTCATAACGTCATAATTTAATTATTAAAAAGAGAGAGAGGGCGAGAGAGAGAGAGGAAAAAAAGTAGAAAACGAAAATCGACTGATATAAAAACTCAAAAAAAAGTGAACAAAAAAATCTCGTTCGATCCAGTATGTGTACTATAAAATTTCATTCGGTACCAAAGTCCACTTGACAATCAAAATCAGACAATTTTAGCCTAAGAAGTTGTAAGATATGAAGATGATGAACATTAGAATACAAACTCTCCGTATCAAATTGAATATCACTCTCTGGTGTAGTTACGCAAACTTTAGTGATGTGCATGTGAACTTCCGAAATGTCGGCTTTTCGAGTAGATTCAAACATGTGCCAGACACGTGTATATCGAGCTACGCCGGCGATAAACTCTCGTGGCTGCGCGCTGACTAAATCACGCTCAGTGCCAAAATCCAAACGATCAACCCAAACGTTTTCATGTTGCTTTGTTTTTTTTGCGTGTCGATTAATTGCTGGCTAAACAAAACAACAAGACGAACGAAAAAATAATAAAATTACACGGTAATTGAATATTGAGCAAACATGAAAGTATCTGCACTCGTTCTAATTCGATAAATTATCGTTAATCTATTTTGATTTTAACTTCGAACGAGCGATATGAAACTTCGATCAGGACGCGTGCAATTAATCCATTTTTAATGTCTTTTGGGCAAATTTGTACAATTTCAACTATTTCGACGATATCGCTCTAGTTTAATTCGATATTCTCACTCAGTATAGAACAACCGATATACAAAAGTGTAATATGAGTCAGTCGACATTATTTAAATGACTCCTAACAATTTGTGAGTTAATTAAGTGTACAAGCTATTGCGGCACCATTCCAAGTTTCACCTCCGATAAACTCATTATTTTATTATTCTTTTCCAGGCCCACTAAAGAAAAGCCACGACGAAAAATAAAAGATGGAAAGTCTCTTTTTGATTTCGTGTGCGAATGATGTAATGTGTGACACACTTATTGCTTCTGGTATCAAGAAAAAATATTCCATCAAAACATAACTTAAAAAATGACTGGTAAGAATATTACGTTTTCTTATAACATATATTTTATTTTATTTTTTTTACAAAAATGGATTTCGATTTTATTTACAAAAATTGAAGATAAAAAAAAGGTGAAAGATAAAGAGAAATAATAAAAATGAAATAAAATGTAACGAACGAAACGGTTACTTAGAATTTAGAGTTAGAAAAGATTTTTCAATCCGTTTTTAAGCAATAAATGATTGAAACGAAAAAAGTAATAATAATAAAGATAAGATTATATAAATTAATAATAGCTTTCGATTTCGATTTTGTCTTATTTCCGCGAGCGCAATCAATTACTACGCGTTTGATTGAAGAAAACACAATAATCAAACGTGGATGCACAAAAAGCGTCGAAGCTCGTTGGATCCGCGATATTGTGAAGTCGAGATTCGCGACAGAGAGATAAAAGTAACATTTTTTGTGTCGCCGTCAATTTTCCCGTGGAGCCCAACGCCCGACAATTATGCGTCGTAAAACGTGCAAGCAGGCCGAGTTTTCTCGAGGCTTTTGTCGTGTTTTTTTTTTTTTCTCTCTTTCTGTGCGACTACGCAACCGATCCGGGCTCGTTAAAAAGAGGCAATATCGGAAGAGCGAATTATCGCACGGATGTAGTGACGATACTTGTTGGCAAAACCGAATTCGTCGAACGCTCGTTCCTTTGTAATTGAATCATCGGAAAAGTGATGAAGCTCAGCGGATCGCGGTAAAATCAACGTGTCTTAAAACCCTAAAGTCGATGACATCCAAGTTTTGTCGTCGTTTTCTTTCTGTACTTCAGCTCTCAAATGCTCCAATAAAATGGGAATCATTGGCCGAACATTTTTTTTGATTCTCGCATGTCATTAGGTGTCGTTAATTTTATCTTCCAAGATTGTCGTTACGTAGGCCATGTGATATAATAAATTCACGGAGGTTAGACACTTTAATAGCCAAACGCAAGAGAGGTTTTATCGCGGTTAATGGTTTTGAAAAATTTTGGAAGCGAGAGAAAATACGCGCAGCTCAAAGATAAAAGACGATTGGACTTTGCCGCGGATGAAACACGTGCAGTCCCGATATCGTGTTGTCCAAAACATATCGCCCGGCCATGATTGATTACACTCTTATTAATTACAGACTTTAATTATGATTTCACAAACAAAAACTTGGCCTTTTTCTCTTTCAATAAATTAATAATTCAAAACAAAGAAAAAAAAAAGGCGCGATAAAGTTGAACAAATTAAATCATAATTATTGCGCAATCATACGGGAGTGGAAAAAGAAACGATGATTTCTTTATAATTGAATTAGCGATAAAAAAAGTCAAAAATATTTGGAGGTAAAAACTGATATTAAGTAGCCGCCAGCGCGTAAGTTTGACGAAGCCCCTCCGGTCTGTGGACCGAGGGTCCAAACGCGCTCGAGTGCTTACAAGGGAGGATTTTTTTTCTCGATGCGTGCGTGTGTGTAATGAGCCGACTGGTCGAGAAAAGAATGACTGAGACCATCTGCGCAAACGAAAGGATACACTCAAGTTAGTTTCTCGGGCCAAAAGGCGAGCTCGATTAAAAAATCCGCGCTTTTTTGTTGACGCGCCAGCCGATCGGATTTGCGCTTTTTTTTTTGTTATGTCATTGTTTATTAATAAAAGAAAAATAAGGTCGATAAGAGGTGCTATCGATGTTTTCCGCGCGACGAATGTTTATTAATAAGAGCGCGATTTTGAGCAACGACGCGTTAAGGTAAAATAAAATGAAATTAAAAAAATAAAAAATAAAAAAAAAGCCGTCGTGTCGATTTCGATGCAAAACGCGAGCGCGGGACAAAGGCGTCGCGCGAGCGCAAAAAAAAAAGTAATTTTATCGAGAATATAAGAAAGTCGAATTGAGTTTGCGAGAGAATCTATTCTTTTTCTCATCAAACATGCATTTGTTAAGATTCTAAAAACCAATTAAACTTTCTCTCGGCGATGTCGGATGTACAAAGATTCCTTGCGAAAGTTCAGGCAAAGTCAAGGAGGTATTTTCAAAGTAACGAGAAATCGGAGTAAGAAAATGCAAAAGACCGTGCAATGGACATTTTGCCTGGCACAAAATTCTATGAACGATTTGCCCCAGAGATAGACCCCGCATTTTTGCTAGGTTATTAGGTGCTTAATAATAAATATAAAGCGATGAATAAAGACGCGATCGACCTCATGCTCATCGATTCGTGCCTTCTTATATAACGCTGTCATTTACTTATTATTACTTTTGATAACTTCATTCCGCCTCGGAGTGATTTTATGCCTACAAAATGTACGAATCAAGTTTAATTCGAACCCAGAGGGAGAGGAGCCTTTGCGTTTTTCCACTTAAATATTTTTTTTTACTCCAAAAAAAAAAAAAAAAAAAAATAACACGAAATGCGAAACAAAGAGAAAAATAAATCTCCGTGCTGTCGTTTTCTCGCGTTTTGGCGGGAGCGCAACAAACGCGCGCGATTCGCAATTAGTGCAAATGTGAAGCGAACGTCCGTCCGTGTGCTGCCTTTGCAGAGAGCGAACAGGAAGAAACGTTTCTCGCTTTTTTGCACGAGCGCGCCCATAATAGAGGCGCCTTTTTTTCTTCTCTCTGAGACGAAACACTTTTTTACCTAACGAGAAATATGGTATCCTGTGTAGCAACCCTATGGGACATTCTTATTTTGGCCCTTGTTTAGCGACCGAATTTCCTACCGACTAGACGCCGAATATCCTGTCCCAATTTGCTCTTTTCGAATGATCTCATCAACGCTACCGAAAAAAAAGAACGAAAACAACAACCAGAAAAATATAACGTTCATAAGAAATTGAATGCAAATTTGTAGAATAATAATTTTGTATGAAATCGGTGTGTAAATGCATATTTAGACTTTATATCAATAACACGAGCAAATATTATGTTCTGTACATACGTCCCATAACAAGTAATTCATACATTTCATGCATCCAATATCGTGCAACGTAATTAATTACATTTTATTGAAATAATTTACAAAGCATACAAACTTGAATTACTGAATTGCCAAACAAATATTATGTTACACGTATATTGTTGTTAGAATTGTATACCAAATTACTAACAACGATTTGGAAACTTTTGAATTTTTCATAATTATTATTTTTTCATTATGACTCAATTTGTTTTCAATTTTTTCGTATTAAACATCATAATCGTTGTCGAATCCAATTAGCAGTTTTATTGTGAATCCAGGTATTGATGTTATTGTTTCTTTTTTGAATTTTTTTTTTCCTCTGTTGAGATGATAATTACAAACCGTCTGAATTAAATAATTCAATTTGTTTATCTATATTGAATTACTGTGATCCTGAGAAGTTGTCGGATAAGAAGAAGGGACGAACAAGGTGACGGGAGCGTGGACAAAGCTATCGAACTAATCGGTGAAAAAATCGACACCAGGTTGGAATCATTTTTCCTTGCTCGCTGTCAATCTTGCGTCGCGTTTCGGGTGTCCGTCCGCGCTCGATGAAGAAATACTTTTTAACAGGTCGAGTTTCCAAATTCCCTCTCTCGACGGACAAATAGAATTACCAACCGGAGAAGAACATCTTTGACAAAATGAAAAAAAAAAATAATAATAATAAAAGGTCTTCTCAATTTTGTTCTCTCTCTCTCCCCCACAACAATTCTGATTTTTTTTTCACGTTTTCAATCGATCTTTGTCTTCGACTCGGAAGAGTACGCGGCGCGCGCGACTCGCCATATTATTTTGTCGTTAACCGAACTTATTTACACGCGGCTCGTAAAAGCCGAAAAAAAACGTGAATGGCTCCACGTAAACAAGTCGTTTATGTCGGAAAATTGACATTTGTGCCAGTCTATCCGGGACGATTTTTATGAAATAAAGTTGTGGATCGATTTTCTCGATCGATAATAATAAATAAATGACGGAGCAATTTCACAGAGAGAACCCGTTCGCTCTGCTTTCGGAGCCACTTTTAAATCCCTCATTCCAGCCGAACGCCCGTTTCCGGTTGATGCTGCTGCCACTTTCTGAGAAAAGACATTCGTGTTTTTTCGCGGAATCAGAACTTTTTGTACGGCTAATTTTCCGTCCGATGGTTTCATCGAACGAGCCACAATAGATCGTTCGTGCTTTAAACGCGTTGACGCAAGTGCGCCTTGTTTCGTCCCGCCAGTTGTTGTCTTCCCCGGTCCCGCAGTTGGGATCACATTTAGTGCCATCGTTTACTTGTAATCATCGTTTCGAAACAACTAATCCCCCCGAGATCTTTTCAACATTTGCATCACAATGCCACTGACGAAATAATTCTCAATAACAATCAGATACGAGATCGATCTTTTATGTATGCAAACTTCGTGAGTGATGCTTTTCTCAAACGACATCAAGGTCGTCGTATATTTTTAAATTCGTTCCAAACACATATACACAGGTCCAGGCGATATTTTCAATATCGTTTTCAGTCGGGGGTATAAAATTTGAACTTGCAGTGTATATACCAGACGGTCATTACTGGCGACGTGCATTCGTATACAAAAGAATGTCGATTTATCTCAAGTTCGGCTAGCTGAATAGTTGGGTCGACAGTTTGTAACGCGACCGCACTGTCAAACAAGCCCCAACAATCGACATCGACTAATTTTATGGCTATGCATGCGCGCAGTTGAGAAATACAAGCGTGTTGCACTTGCAGCACCGCACTTATAACAACGTTGCGCTTATTGACGGCCGCCGATTCTTCGTCTAGCGGAAAACGATTTACGGAAGGCGCGCAAAAACTATTGTAATTATTGTGTTTCGACAATGGGTATCAACTAGCGACCGAGACTTATTATTGCGTGCTCGAAAAAGATTGCCACCAGTCGTTTCGCAAACTGAAAAATAGATTTGACCGAGACATTAACTTTTGATGGCGTTTCGACTTGGGTTTGCAATAACGGTCTTGCGGTGCGCTTCCCTCCTTCTTTTTTAATTAATGAATTAATCCAATTCATTTTATTTTTGGCTTTCCATGCGGTGATTCTCAAAAGCGCAAACCGACCCGATTTCTTCTTCAAAAGCGCACATTCAAAATATGTATAAGCGCAAATTGAAAATAATGAAAAGCGCACATATATATATGCAAAAGCGCAACTGAATT
>JAAMPD010003090.1:0-11434 GCA_025266255.1 Trissolcus basalis
GTGAACAAAGAAATAGAACAGCAGCTTGGAGTTGTAACAAAATTGTTAAAACAAAGAGTGAAAATGTGAGCTTGCTCATCACTTGGGCCACAATGATTCCGAACATCATTAAAATATCTTGGTCTGCGCTATCCAAAATCACGGAATTGTCAGAGTTAAATTTATACGTCTCAATCATGCAGCTTATACAAAATTCATAATCTTGAACGCACTCTCAATGACTCTGCGCCACCAAAAACTTATTTTTAACCTCAATTCAATTTTGTGATTGAAAAATTAACTGCAATGTGAAGTACATTTTTTTGTCTTAGCATGAAAAAAAATTTTATAAATATTCCCGAGTTCATTTTTATTCTATAAGATGAATTGTAGAATATAAAAGATGGATAGGAAATAGGAAAGGAATTATAAAGCTGATTTTGTTTTTTTTTCTTTTTAAAGTGAAGGAAACAATGTTTAATTTTGATTGAAAAAGAAAATGCTGTTTTTAATTGAGAAGTTAGAAACAAAAAATGTCAGATAGCATTTAATGAAAGTCCAGTTTATAATTAACCGTGTACGAATTGCGCGTTTGGTATCCCGTTCTCGATGTTTCCCTTTCTCTGTCGTGTGCCAAGAGCAGTCTCAATTTGATAGTCAAAAATTTTTGACAATCGCGATCGATAGCCGCTGATCATTGACTTAACGAGGCCATTCGATGGCCCAATTTCAATGTTATATTAAGAACTTATGTTTATCGTGGGCCTACCCCAACTACCAATTTGACCATTTTCTCACAATTGACTCAAAAAATTCTGTCTGTTCCACTAACAGACACTTTTTTATATTTCGAACTTTTCTTTGGTACTTGAACGATTTTTGAGTTCAGGTGGGACATTGAATTTCGAAAATTAGTCAGGTGTTTTTGTAACTTTGAATATTAATTCTATTATTACGAAATTTTTATTAATTGTCATTAATAAAATTGGTTAATTTGTTAATTATCATTTAAAAAACGCTGTTTTTACAGTCCCACTTTAAGTTGAATATATTTTTTTTATAATAAAATTATGTGTATGGGCCTGATGAAAAATGAGCCAAACAAATTTGCCTCAGAGAGAGAAATGAACATTTGACAAATTACAACTGAAAAATATATTCTCATTGATGAGAAATCACAAGGATGGGCAGTTCTGGCAGCTCAACAGTAGAGTGACATTGCGATCAGGTCACTTTTTCTTTTCCTTTTGTTTTCATCCTATTTTTACTTACACTAGTTGATTAACGCGCTACGCGCGTCTGTTGGATTTTGAATTAAAAATATACAACAATTTTCTTAAAGAGACAAAGTTAATGATCAAACGTAATTAAAATTTAATACAAATATCTCAATTATTATGATTTAACAATTGATTCAATTGAACAAATGATACAATACAATTTTTATTACAGAAAAAGAAATAGTTTTTTTCCTTAAAAAAAAATAGAATTAATAATTATTTGGAAATACTCGCATACTACTATCTTATGCGTATAATTTAATTCAAAAATTATTTTATTATAACAAAAATGAAGCTCATTTTTATAATAAAATAATAGGATAATTAAAGTTAAGTTTTCAAAACCAAAAAGTTTCGAAAAAATAGAAAATTTACAATACAATTATGTGAATGCAAATTCAAATTTTGGCTCTCAAGAAATCAACCAATAAGAAAAGAGAAACAAAAGTGAATTTAGTTGAAAGATGCGATTAATCGATTCAATCGATACAAAAGCCAAATTCACATTGGTCATCTACTTCTTCTCTTGAAAAATGAAAAAAAATATTAGGACGTTTCGTTTGAGCGCTTTTCATTTTGCTTTTCAACATGCTTGCCTTTGCTTTTATTTTATTCCTGACAAATTGTGGCCAATGTTTCGCAATTTTGGTAAGTTATCGACCAGCCTATATCAAAAACACATTTTGAATCCTTTCTTTTTCTTTCTTTACATTTTTTTTTCGTTCCAACTTTGTTTTTTTTTTAGTCAAGGTAAACGTACCTAATACGGTTATAGTGTACCTATTTGTGTTAAGTTTGTTTATAATGGATTCTTATTTTGGATAATTATTATATCATTTGAAATTTGCGAAGGTTATAGGCGTTAGATTTCCATTAATTTCAATAAAATATTTTGCATAGCCTCCAACTTGAAAATGAATTCAAAATATATTTTAAACAAACATAACACAAATATTTACACTATAACCGTATTGTTACGTTTACCTTTATTCACAAAGAAAAGTAGAAGTGTATTTATAAACATTTTGGATAAAAACTTTAGTTGGCTTCTTTTATTCTCACGAGAAACGACCTTTCAGAATCAAAACAAAACAAAAAATGTATTTTTTTTCGATCTTCTTGAAAATTCAAAAAGTTTTTGAAAGAATGAGAAAAAAAAGGGTTCAAATTTGTCAGCAATCAGTGAATCGACAGAACCGATCCAACCGAACTTGAATCCCAGTTAATCAAACAAACTGAATTAACAAAAGTTTTGCAACACTTGATTTGAATTAAGATTTAAGATTAAGAGCGTCAGCAAATGAATTCTCATACGTGTGTGTGTGTAATAACAAATAACAATATACAACTAGACAAGTATAATGAAATTGATATATACAAAAAAAAAAAAAAAAAAAGAAATGAATACACAAAAAAAGTATATATATATAGAAATATATAATATATAACGAAACGTAAGTGCAACTCTTTGACTTGGCAAACTATTTTGCCCTCTCCCCTTTCTCTCTGATTGTTGGGTTACCGTCTGCGTTGTTATGGAATGGATATGGAATTGGAACGGAATCTCTCTCTGTCTCTGTCTCTGTCTGAAACACGGACGAACGGTTGAAACGTATGTTTGATAATGGGCCTCTGCTGCTGCCGCTGCTGATGATGACCAATTGACCGACTACCGCAACGCCCTCTCGCTGTGATCAAAACTGGTGGCGCCACCGTCGCAACATGGATCGCTCATTGCTCGAACGCTTATTTAAACCGAATAGAGCCCACGACCGCCCTCCGTTGAGGACGACGAAGACGGCCACCTTATATATCAATCTGGCGACGTCCTGGCCAATAGATGTTCGTGAATACGTGAATACAATCATTGTAGTACATATTTAAGCAACAAAAACACGATTTTCAATTGCAGCCATCCTGATCGATGCATTTCGATCCCACCTACTATCACTTTTACATCCTTCCACAAATCCTTCAACTTCTCCCCCTCCCCCTTCGTCATTTTTTAATCTTTTTTCTCATCCCCATTCTCATGATGCCATTTTTATTTTCTACTTCCTCTTTGATTTTCCATTCATTATCTTTTACTTACTACTTTTTTTATCTAATTTGTGTTGTCTGGGATTAAACAATTATTAAAAACAATTTTTTTTTGAGATTCTATTTTACTCACACGAACAAAAATATATGTCAAAATCAATGTGAATAATATATTTCTTATATATTATATAAAGAATTTCTATTTAATTTATGTAATGAAGATCTTGCCAATTTATATTCAAAATATATAAAAGGTATAAATACGAAATATATAAGTTTATATTTTATATTATTTGTATAAAATATATGTTAGAATATATGTAAAAATATTTTTTTCATATATTTCTTGCATATATTATATAAAAAATGTATATTTAATTTATATAATATGTAAGTCAAAATATATGTAAAAAATATTTTTTAATATATTTTTTATATATATTATATCAAGAATTTATATTTAAAATATAAATGGTTTATACAAGTTTATATTTTATTTATATAATAGGTATTTGAAATATAATTGAAAATATATTTTTGTCCGTGTGGGAATCGATATTTTTTAATTTCAATATTGAATTTGAAATTGCTGATGATGTTGTACGTTCATTTAATTTAATTAAACAAATTTCCTAGACACACACAAGTCCATTCTAATATCCCAAATTGTGAAACTTCATCTATGAGCCTTCTAATCGTACAGATCGTATATTTATGAATAATATCATATTATTTATGAGTATACAGAACTGTATAATTGAACGAACAAAAATTAACCATTAAAATTGATCAATACAACTTTCTTATCTTTTCAGATGACAGTTTGAATTAAATGAAAAAGAAATATTTTATTTTGAAAATATTTTTTGAAGAAGAGAGATAATAAGAAAAAAAAATGATAACTTGGATAGTGGAAATCAGTGTTCTTCAGTGACAACTTGATGTTATTTGCTTAATTGAATTTCGTCAATTAGATTATACATTGTTGTCATTGAATCAACTGGTTTGTTGTTTAAGATGCTTTTTCTCGATTCTGCAAAATGGATTTTTTTTTCTTTTGTTTTTTTTTTTTCGTTAAATATATTCTGTTGCAGAATATCAAGAAAGTCAAAAAAATTGAAAACTAGTGCAAAAACTGGTTTAAAAAAAATTGAAAAGATTATCACTGAGCAGTTGTCATTTGTAAAGTTTCAATAATGATAACAAAATTTTCGTTACTTTTTCATAAATGCGCTCTTCAAATCAGCTCAAAAGTCATGTTCAGACTTTTAGATCAAACGCAGCGAAAAATCTGAAACAAATGAAAAAGTCAAAGTTTCCTTGACAAATTGGAAACGGTTTTCATGTAACGGGCATTTTGCTGAACGTTTGGTCTAATCTTTGTTCGATTCATTCATGTGTTGTTTTACATTGCAGATAAAATCTTGGCCACCCTTGGCGAAGGTACTTTCGGCAAAGTTGTCGAGGTGAAGGACTTACAAATGTGAGTATATAACAACAATTATTTTCATCTCAATTTTATCAATCGAGTTCAAATGAATTCAATTATTTTAATTATGAAGCTACATTTAAGGTGGGACATGTAATTTTGCAAAATAGTCAGATGTTTTTTCAACTTTTAATAACAAAATTCTATATTATAATGATAATATAATATTCTATTATAATATATATATATATATAATAAATAATAATATATTTTAATAATAATAATAATTACAAAAATTTCTAAGCTGAGATATTGAATTTAGAAATTAGATAAAATGATATATATAAATGTACATATAACATACATTTTTATATTAGCTTGAAATTAAATATCTCGAATTTGAATATGTGAAACATATTCATACTTTGCCGAATTATTTATGGTGATTAAATATATACATGGTACAATTTTAAACAAATTCTGATTTCCCAGGAAAAAAATATTTGAACTAGCAAATTTGCATAATTTTGAAAGTAATATGGACTAATTTCTCAGCCAGAAATTAACAAAATATTACAGAATGAAACATAAAATCTTGAAATTATTATAATTAATTACCATTTATATTTATTTAATAAAATGACACCAGCTTAATTAATTTTTTTCAATTGATCTAATTTCGACTGAACTTTCTCAAATTCAAATAAAAAAAAAAATTTTTATTGTAGTCATTTTATCAAACAAATATTATAATAATTATCATTTGAAATATGCAATTTCACTGTACTGTTACGTCCCACTATAAACTTTTTTCCCAATTCCAGAAAGTTTCAATTTGAATTGTACCGCTAAAAGTTGAGACCCGCGTGGAAGGGTGGGTTGAAAAAACAAACTGGGCCCTGCAAACATCCAGTAGCTAGAAAAGATATCGAAAGTTGGTTTTTCTCGGATAGGCCAAAGGGCTAAACGGTTCGTTGTCAATTAGCGCGTGGCTCGTCGCGTTTAGGCTAACGCGAATGCTAAGAAGCCATTTGCGAGCCGTCCGAGAGCGAGAAGAAAGGAACGAGGTTGAAACGGGTGGACTGACAACCAACGTGCGCGATCCAGGCAGTATGCTAACACCCCTGGATACTAATCTCACCACAAACATTGCTTACACCCAGTGGAGCTCAAGTGCCACCGCTCGACATTCGCCTGCCAGCCACTCTATCGGCGTCCCACTCCATCGCACTCCACAGCTCCGTGTATTTTAAGAGCAATCGATCTATCCTCCTGCCGCGCCTCCTCTGTACCAACGCTTAGTTTAGAGCGCGTTTAGCTGCCTACGTAGCCGCTATGCCAACTTATTAAACGACTCCGTCTGCCCTCTCTCTCGCTCTTCCTCTTCTTATCCGCCAGTTTGCCGCTTGATGATCCGCAATTGCCTTCCGTTAACGTTCCTCGCTGCCTTACCGACAACCACTTGTTCCACGGTGTATCATCTTTTCAAACCACCGAGTTCGATTCCCCGTGCTGGGATCATTTTTTTTTTCTTCAGCCACTGCACTTTCGACCTTCGACTCTCTAATTGAACGGCCCAATTACTTGATCGTTTTTTCACCTGCCTTAACTTGATGATTATGGCCGTCGAGAATTTTATGGCCTAGACTAGACCTAAACATCTGGCCAGAGACTTTGTCTCCTCGGGATCTAACTCTCGGATCGGTAAACGGTTCTGAAAATGACGCCTCAGCCAAGCTGATGAGAACTCGTTAAATGCCAAATTTAACAAGTAATTTCGTTCGAATTAGATGCGAATCTAGGAAGGATATCTGGCCAGATCGATCTCCTCTCGAGTCAGCTTCGAACTTGCTCTTTTGCAAATCTAGATCTTGCTCTGAGTTATAACTGTTATGGTATATTTTATCTGCGAAAGGTTTCGGTTCTTTTTGTTCGTTCATTCCCAGTTGATCTGTGCAATCAATGTTCCTGTAATGTAATCATTTCTTTTTGTTTCAATTTATTGCAGCCAATTCAAATCGGGGGAGCCACCTGTTCAAGTGTGACATTTAGGATTGCGTTAGACGCGAACAATCCTTCTGCTTCTTTTCTTTTTTTCTTGATGGTTTGACACATTTTGCCGGGCCACGAAATGAATGACGGGACGTTTCTTGTCGAGAGTGGGTGTTGTCTCTCAGCGCCCGAGAGAGAAAGTCGTCGAAACTATAACTCCGCGGCGCACAATCCCCTCGTCACGATACTTTCGATCCTTGGACGTTACGAATCAAGTCACTGTGCTCGTTCCTCCGAACTGAGCAGTGACGCAACTTCGATGAAAATCAACGATGAACTCAACTCCCGCCGATCTAGGAATTGACAAGGTGCCTTCTTCCACGTCATACGCGTGTGTTTACACATGACAAACACAACTGTAATCTTGTTCTTCGTAAACGTCAAGGATTTCGTTAGATCAGATGGAACAGCCAGATCCAACTGATGGCGATAAATATATTTTTCGTAATTAAGTCCGATTGAAATGACAGATTCGTCAGGACAAATTCTGTTTTGCTTTTCAACGTTTTTTTTTGTATTTTTAAGGTGGTTCTAGCGTGATAATCAAAGCAAAAAGTTTATATTACGAATTTTCATATAAATATAAGAACAATTATAGGAAAAAAACAATCTTGAAATACTATTCATTTTGCATGTCAAGAATTTTTTGATGATTTTCAAGTAATTTTTACGTTTTGTGAGAATAAACTTTTTGACTTTTTGATCGAATTGTACCTAACCGACCAATCACAATCAGCCATTTTGAAATTGAAAATGTTGTTAACTTGATTTCTCCTAAACTAGATGGTCAATATTTATTAAACTTTTACCCAGTAATCTTCAATATCATAAAGTTAGTTATTGTAGTTTTTTGAAAAAATCTGACATCTCGTTTGATCAAAACATAAAATAATGTCTGTTTCGTCACCGACACTGAATAAGACGTAATGCAAAAACATCGATTTTCAAAGACAAATATCTTCAAAACGAAATGGTCAATCGTTGTAAAATTTTTTTAACAAATGTGTGTTACTGAATAGAGCACGTAATTTAAATTTTATGAAATTCTAACCTAAACGCCTTTTCACTGGAACCACCTTTAGGTGAACCTTTTATTTTGTAAAATTTTTTTGTGTTTTTTATATGAAAAAAAAGAGAAAAAAATGAGGTGAGAAAAATTGTAATGATTACTCAGTGTAGGGATTGAAAAATTGTTGTCGACAATTTATCGGAGTTGTAAGTCCTTTAAAAATCAGGCGACCAGGGAGCGATAAAAAAAGGAGGAAATCTTGGTAAGCGCGAGTGGAATGTGCTTTGGCGAGAGACAAAGGTGGATTGCACGCTACATTTGATTCGGATTTATGTTCGTTATCTGGTCAGTTGCGCAGGTACCAATTAGCTAAGTGGAGTATCCAATTGAAGGCAGGGCGCAACATTATTTGAGCGGCGAATTTTCGACGAGGCGCTTTTGCGTTAAACACCGCGGGATGCCTTTGTGCCGGGGCGCGAGAGATGAATGGAGGAAATTGGAACTGGCGAAAGGACTCCGGGATCCATCGGACGAAAAGACACTCGTCGATAAAACAGTGTTTGCGCATTGGAACGCTCGATAAATGCAGATAGTCGGGGCCGCAAAGAGAGTCTGGCAGCAATGAGCGGGTGACAAAAGTGTGATAATGCGGAATTACAAGGAGGGAAAAGTGAAATGGCGGAAAAACGTAGAGGGGCTGAGAGCGAGCGAGCGAGCCCGAGCTCGGCCGGTTGGACAAGGACGACGCGCAGCTGGTATGCTTTGAGTCACGGATACCGATTACTGGACGAGATCCGTCTGGCTATTGTGCGATCGCACACATGCGCACAGTCGCCATGAGCCTGTGCCACCGCGCCACCACACACCATATGTACAGGGTGTGTCAAAATTACTAGGTCACCGGGATCGTTTATGTTATTTTCACTTTTGGATCATTACCCGGCCGGCGCGACCTCTGTTCCTTCGCCTAATTTTGTTAATTGATTGCGCCACCGTGGAAAAACCTTTTTTCGTGATTGCCCGTGCCTTATCGGCCAATCTCACCAACTGATCAGATCAGAATATCAATCCCCGAGCTTTTTCTGCTTTTCCATAACTCTAAAACCAAATGTTTTGTACAAATGAAAAACATTCTATTTGATTAAACAAAAAAATGTTTCATCTCTGCTTATTTTTCGTTGTTTTGTGTTTTGTTGTTTTTTTTTGTTTTTTAGGTTTCCGTTAGGTTTTTTGTTCAAGAGAGAGAACTGAAAACGTATTTCACAGGTCGAGATTCCATCGAAATTCTCATTGTGCCCTGAACCACTTATTTAGCGGAAATTTCTCTCCATAGATTTCTCTCAATATATGGAGGACAAGTTACCCGGCGAAAAATTAGACGCCGCATGCAAATGAGCGAGGCATCGATTGGCAGAAGCTGAGAAAATGTCTTTATAGTCAAGTTTTTAAGCTTGCTGTTGTTGGTAACGAGATGCAAATTATTCAGTATCTCAGGTATCGTTAAAAATGAAAGTGTGGCATGGGAAACGAACCGGCGACCATTTTCCGATTATAGCTAATAACAATAAATAAATTGTTCGCCGTCAATGTTATATATTTCGTTCGGCTTTCTTTCTCAGTGGTTTTTATCAATCGATTCGCTGATCGACTAATCAGGTTCCCATTTCGTAAGTGCAATTAAGCCGTTTCTGATAAATAAACAATGCTCGTTTTTCATATTTCTTAATAAAATGGGTACAATCAAATCGAATGGCTGGGCTGGGTAGTTTTTTTTTTTTTTCGTTTCACTTTGAGGTGCAGTGCGCGGTTGAATGAACCGAAAAAATTTTTTTTGTGTGCAATTGTTCTTTGCATCCTTTCATTTTTCAATAACTTTCAAATAAGTTTACGCAGCTCGCGATATGGCAATGGGATAAAACTTTGCGTAATCAGGAAATTGCACATTGCAAAGCGAAACGAGACGAGAGGAGCAGTAAAGTCTATTGGCGAAATAGTCTCGTGGCCGGGGCATTGATATTACGTATACACACGGCATTGTTCTATTTTGCCGTTTCTTGTCTGGACATGACTATCCCTAGCTTTTACAGAACACGTGCCACGCGCGTTTTCAACTCCCCTAAAAATAATTTTGCCATTCACTATGGTTTTTTCAACCATAAAGATTATTCAATCATGAGATGGGTCAAATGAAAAGTACTTATATACATTTACAAATTATAATGTTCATTTGTTTTCATATCAAATCATATCTTGTCAAGAAAAAAAAAAAAGACAAAGTTTTATTGGAGTGGAAATAAAACTAATTTGATTTTGTTGTTCCAATGAAAACTTATATTTAGAAGTGACTGATTAAGTTTGACGAAAAAAAAGGAAAAAACCGTTTTGTTTATTTCTCTCGTCGCGGTGTTTTCACGAGTCGGACAAACAAATGCGTCTCGACCTTGGCCAACTAAATCTATCATTTGTAACAATCCCAACGTTAAATCAAATATTCCTATTATTTGCGATGTTGTAATGAACATTTTTATTTCTTTTGTTTCAGGTGAGTTTCAACGTCGACTCAATTCGCAGATGCGTTTGTTCGTTGTTTATTAGTGAGTACCAAACGACTGTCCATAAGAGAGTTTCTTTAATTACAATATCGACACAAAACAGCCAGACTTCATTGCCGGTTGCAAAACCATTCCCAAGCTGCAAAATTCTCAACTGCCAATCGTAAAATTAAAATGTATACAAAATTATTTAATATCGTTGTTTGTAGATTTTTCTAATTTTTCATTCGTTTTTCATTTTCTCTACTGCTGTGTTAATTTGTGCCTCGAAGTAGCGTTTAAAAGTTGCTCAATCTTGATGGGACGCTTTCTTCAATTTTGTAAACCTTATTACACGGTGTCGTAATTATTTAACTCATTGTCTTTGAGGGACATTAAAAATTCCGTCTAAACTCACGGACATCAGTGCTTTCTAAATGGAGGCACCAACACTCGCACGTCATCCCCACGGTTTTCAGCTCACCGAGACGATTAAAGACGGATGAGTTGAACAAAATAAGGTCTCAACATTCAATTTTATGTTTGCGCAGCGGTTTGCTTCTCGTTAATGTTTTGTTCACGGTAAAAAATTTAATACTGAGTATATACTGCACTTTAACTCCGCGACGGTTAAATAAAAATTGCGCAAAGATGGCAAATTAAAATTTCAATCTCAAAATGGAAAGATAAAATTGCAACATTGAATTAAATTAGATTTAAATGCAATGTGAAAATTTTAGTGTCAGAATTTTTTTTCATTCTCTTTTTTTTCAAGTGTGTTGTAAATAAATAATTAGTCTGATTAGGTTTCAGTTGAGAATTGTGCATCAGAAATGTGTGTACGACGGGCAAGATAGGAGACGGGGAAAAAAATTGAAATTATGCGCATAATTGGTTGCGTCAGACAAAGTTCACTTTTGGCGCAGAAGGACAGCAGTTTGATGATTACAAGTCGAAGAAATTTGCGTGACAAATAATATATTGGTGCCATCATCGGTTTTTAAAGCGTCCAATCTACCTGATCGAGCGCGTAAATACCATTCTTTTCCAATTCTTTTTTTTTTTTTTTTTTTTTTTTTTTGTTACACCTGAAATAACTTGTGAGAGAATAGCG
>JAAMPD010003091.1:0-11438 GCA_025266255.1 Trissolcus basalis
GTATCTATCGTATAGAGTTTTCGTTTTTTTTTTTTTTTAATTTTTGTTTGTGTTTGAAAATTTTTGTTATTTTTTGATTGAATACCTATTTTTATTTTTATTTGTTGATGACTTTTTTCCAGACTGTATTTTTTATTTATAAAAGTATTTTTTAATTCATTTAAGTTTGTTTTCTTCATTTTAGCACGTAATTTCTAAACCGTTTGTCAATTTGTTCTGGTCGAACGGTGAAAATCCAAAATAGAGAGGAGACGAGACTAGTTTAATTGTATTTATAGAATCAAAGTGCCGCCGAAAATTTGAGAGAGGGAGGACTTTTTGATATATAATTCTGCGGCTATAATTTTGTTGTTTTCATCTCCTAGTTTCCGCTTCTTGGCACAGCGCAAATCCCATTTAAAAATTGTCACGTTCGTAATAGAAGCGATCGATACTTTCTACAACTTTCAACTTGTAAAAATGCAATCGAGCCAACTGAGTCTAAATTATCTCTAAGGTTTCTGAGAGCAACCGAAATTATATACCCAGGTCGGTGCCTTTTACAACTCCCGAACCTTCGATTATTCCTTCATTCTTCACTTTCAATTTCGGTCTTTCAATTTCACAAATAAATATTTTTCTTCAATTCCAAAATTCTGAAAAATATTTTTTCCCCAATTATTCAAATTGAATTCATGTCAAGAAATAATTATTTTTAAAACATTTTTGCAACATTTGAAAAACCTTTTTAATCCCGTAATGTTTTACCATCAGAACGTCTTAAGTGGTTTCCACGTCTTACAGTAGATGGCGCTGTTACCTGGGAAATACGTTCTTAGAACGTAAGGTAGATTCCTGCCTTCACCTTTCCCAACATGACCAGCCATTCATTGAAGCATTCTTCATTCATGGTTCAGGTCAAAACACCATAACTTGGTTTCTAAGTGATTCCACTCAAATCGTTTTATTATTTTTGAAACAATAAACATTAAAATAATAATTCAGTTCAATTATTAAAACTGCATTCACTTTTTATGCTTGTTGAATCTGCTTTTATATAAATATGTTATTACAAATCTAATATCAAACATTTATCAGTGCAATAATCTTAATCGAATACTTGTTTTTAGTGAAATTATATGCATTTAATTAAAAAAATCATCCAGTTATGTGATCAAAATTATTAAATGCACCTTTTTCTCCGCTACTCTTATGCTTTTTTCCAGATGCATTCACATGCATTTTTTGAAATAGCAAATTACCTCTTTAAATGCACAAAATTATATATGCGCTTTTTTCTCCGTTACATTTCTATCCACTTTTTGTGTATTTCCTCCGAAACACTGCTTTATAGAAATCAATGAGAGAAAAAAAAGCTTTTATTCGCAAAAATAGGACGGAGCATCTAAAATCGCTAATTGTGACATCCATTGTAAAACGAAGTAACGGTCGTGCGGGTGAATAATTGACCTTTCACCACTCCTCCGCTGGGATAATACCAAATGCATCTGGTCTGTCGTGTGCATGACTCGAGAATTCACCGTCGACTTGCGCGCTACACACCATGAAAAAAAACCATCCTTATACCGTACTAAATTTTTCACCATGAATAATTGGACACGCACGCGCGCAAATTATAGACTCCCGCGGATGAAATAGAAGTGTTCTAATAGGTATATGTATAAAACGGAACTGCACGAATCCCAATATCTATCATTATCAATTATTCATACTGTGTACCCAGATAATATCTTGGCGACCGATAGATTTATTTCGTTTGTTTGCAGATGTCTGGAGCGCGCGCAAACCTTGTGGCAAAACGGATTGTGCAAATTCGCAACAGGAAATTCGCAACCGGGATAAATTTTCTCCGCCTCTCGTTTTGATCAAGGTTAAGGTTTGTTACATCTTACCAATGGCATACAAATATTTTTGCAACCTCGACTACGAAAAAAAAAAAAAAAGAAAAAAATACACGTTCCAATGGGGACGTTCCCGATGCTAAATCAATGGTATGAAATTTGCGTCTCGAATTGTTGGAGACCTAAACAAAAGCCTAATCCGACTTTGTATTGTTGTTAAAGGTTGTGCAAAATCGTACTGTCGTCGAGGATAAAAATGAAAAGCTGTCCGACACGCACTGACGAACTCGTTGAATTGAAACATAATACTGGGTAATTGATGAAATGAATCGATGCTATTTCATCGGTAATGGTATCTTTATTTTCACTATTAATGGCAAAAACGTGTAAGTTAACTTGGCACGATCGAACCCACGTGCAATGCATGGTGAAAGCATGCTTAGATGCATCCCGTGAATTCCATATGTATGAACCGGTGCCATAATTAATGGTTGCGATCAAATTATGCTGTTATTGACAGTCGCCGGATCTTTTCTATTAGCGCGTCAGATCTCATCAGCCTCAATCATTTTGCCGAAAAAAAAGCAACACCGAAAAAAGACGAAAAAGCTGCCCGGTAAAATTGACTTTCAAATTTGCGATCACCCGCGCTGATTAATGAAATTTGCATTCCATTAATTAACCGACCGATTTGTCAATTAATTACTTTTATGAACCCTTTAAAGCCAACTGTATCATGTAGTTCATAAACATTACTCCGAAAAAATCGGTTACGTAGAATTTATAATTGGAGCAAAAGAAATGCAAACATAAAATTTAATATGTTAGAAAGACTAAAAATCTGAGATTTTATGACTGAGTGAAAATTTAATTTTTGAGATAAACATTAATTTATTGATCTTACATTAATGGTTTCCATGTTAATAAAAAAAAGTTGTCCTGATATATGCAATGTGTTTGAAAAGAAAAAAAAATTTAATACTGCAACGTTCGTTTGCTTTTTAAAAAATTGATAAAGAAAGAAAGATCAATGAATTTTCAGCACGGTTCTCGGTGGATTTTTTTCTATTGTTTAGTTTTTTTTGACACAAAGGTGAACATAACTAGCATGACGGCGCGAAATGCAAAGTGACAAAAAACATCGGGCAGCTATGAAGAAAAAAAATCACGCGATTCTGCAACAATGTTCGGAGTAGAAAGTTTGAAATAACAAAAAATGTGTCTCGCGTTTCACCGCAGAACGACGATGTAACAAGCATAATTGTCTCACGATGTGTTTCCAATTGGCTGCGCCAATGTTTACTCGACATGCACCTTACCATCGATATAATATTGAGATTTTGGCGTTGATTTTCACTCGAACTGCTGAAAGTTTGGCATTTTGTTTTAAACCATAGGTCATGCAACAGGCAAAAACTTTTTATCTTTTTAAACAATCATCACAACTTGAAAGCGTTTTACAATTTCAAACTATTTTTGTCACTCAAATAATATCAATTATCAAAAAAAAATTTATATTAATAAATTTTTCTGTGGCGTCAAATAATAGTATAATCAGGTGAATTTTTTTTATATTTTCAAATTTTAGCAGATCAATTTTTCAACATTTGTGTTCTGATAATAACTTTTTTTTTTAATTTGGATACAATTTTATCAAATTGATTTGTTAAATTTCAAAATCATAAAAATCATTACTTATCTGGTAATGACCACGTGCCACATGTATTTTTATTTATATGCAAATATATAATTCTCCTCGAAGGATTAAAATGATGCTTTTTAGAATATAATTTATAAATGTGAAAACGAGGAAGGACGAGAACAATGATAAAGTAAGACAATTTTGAAAGGATGATAATAATGTTGTTAGACAAGATGAGAGGCCTGTTTCCGGGCGAAGATAACAGAAGTTAATTTTATGATTCACACCTATTCATTGGTAATCAATAGAGCGCGGAATAATTAGCACTGTTTCGTTAACAAATAAATCATGTTAACATGGTATAACGCGGTGTTATAAGTGGCAACGACGATTTCTCACGAGGAACAAAAAAAGGATGCGGAAAGTGACATCGGCGCCGAGCAAAGGATTTTGTTTGCAAAAATATTCAACTTTCTCGTTGCCGTTGCGCGATATTTCCCATAGATAATGCGCAACGACGGTATACATTTAATTTGGCTCGGATAGTCAGGCGTGGTGTAATTAGAAAACACACTTGATTGCACTTCTCTTATCGTCCAGGCGATTTTTGATCGATCCACTAAATTACAAGCTGATAACAAATTTCAACGTTCTTGTCTGCTTTAATATTTCATGAAAAGTATAAAAAGGAAATATCCATTTTCTATTTTACAATTGTCGGAACATTGCAATACATTTAGAATTAGCTTAACTAATTAGACCATCAATTGTGATTTTCTTTGTCAATTTAAAAAAATAATGTTTATTTTTCTTTTTTTATATTTTTGACAGTTTCTTGTCAATTGTCAAGAATTGCCTTGATTGGTTTGTCAACAAGCTGTATTTAATTTGTGATTACAAACTACAGGAAAGAAAGTTCTGGGAACGATTGTGGTTTCATAAAAGTATAGCAGTGTCCTATTTGGATGCGTAACATTAACTATGCGCATTGAATTCAATTTTTCAGTCCATCATATTTTCTAAGATGTGAGAAAAAAAATCAGCCGTTTCCTCTGACTTTTCTCAGCTACTGGAAAAGTTGTCTCGCTTTTTTTGGTCTCTTACACAAGAAACACATTTGAAATTCTATCACATTGTGTCTTCTTACAACCGCGTAACAAAAAAAATGAACAATTCCAGAAACCATGCAACCTCCTATTTCATCCTTGAAATAACTGTAGGTGAACAAATTTATTGTTACTTTATTACACTTTTAATGAAAATTCGTATACTCATATAACTTTCTTTGGTGTTATCAAAAAATGGCCATTTTAAATTTCGAGAATCATTTTTGCTTGTATGTTTTTGATACCATAATATTTTTTGTCCCGCGCTGTAATTAATCGTTAATGATATCAGAGGTGATGACCTCGAAAGAAAACAAGGTTTGTGTTTACCACTTGATTTTTACCCGCATTTTGACATCTTTAAAAAGTACTCTCAATATCAAAACTTGTTTTTGCTTCGAACAAGTGAAATTAACTTTTCATTATTTACCCGTTAATTTGGGAGGATAATTAAAGAAAAATGTTTATCCAGAGTTGAATACTGTGGATACAAAGTAAAGTAAAATGATAGTTGAGGCAACAAAAGAATGTTGCATAAATGTGATTCTGAAATGCATAGCAGAGGAGTCCGTTCATTATTCGTTTGTAACGTTATAAGAGGTGCAATTTGGTGCGAAAACAATGTGTATCTCGTAAACATTGCTCCTACATTTTCTTCTTCCCTAAAGTTGAAACGTGCGCGAGCGAGCAATTATTTCGAACATTCGGGCCTGGAAATGAAGATCGGCGCAATTGTTTGTTTGTTACATGACCCAGTATATTTTGAAAAGAAAGCGAAAGAAATGTATATGGTTAACGGTAAATTTCAACAACCGGACAACATTCGTCAAAAGTGATTTATTGATGGTTGAAAATATCATGTACCCGGCCGTGGCAAATAAAGCATGACAAAAAGTGTGGCAGAGCCGGACGGACTTTTATGTGCACGTCGCTGACAGGCAAGATGAAATTTGCTATCGGCAAACAACGCCCTTTTGCATAATTCTGCAGGGGAAATCGGCGAGGAGTGATTTGCGGGCATCCAGCACGGTCACGCGCAGTGACGTCGCTGATTCGCCGTGCGGCTAATAGATCTGCTAGTAAAACAACTGTAATCAGGCACGTTTGAAGTTCACGTTCATAAGGTTCAATGGCCGGCCATTTGTGTGCGTCGTTCTGTATACGAGCCGCATTCGTCTGTGTCCGCGTACGTGTTTCATCCTGCCCACATTTCATCTGTAACATCGTCCCCAGGGGAAAGGTACGAACTTGAAAAGAAGAATGCCCCCTCTGACTGCAGTCCTCAAAATCAACCACAACTTTGCACTGCCAACTTTTTGCCATGCCAAAATGAAATTCAACCAGATGGTTCAACCAACTATGGAACTTGCTGCAATTGATTTTTTATTAAATAAACAATGCCAGTATATTCACAGAGAAAAAACATGTTATAAAAATTACTATAACATATTGTAACCCAGACATATCTTAGACATCTTGTAAATAATTATCCTTTACTTATTAGATTTTTTATTATAATTACAGTAAAATTTACAACATCATGTAGTAAAAATGATTAGAAAATTATATTTAAATTTGTCAAAAGCTACACCATGTATCTCGATTACAATAAGTTATAGTAATTTTATTGATAAGTTTAATAATTCATATAATATGTTTTTTCTGCGTGTTCCTCATCTGAAAATTAATTCTATTAAAAATTAAAATAATCAAACTATTAATTTTTTTTATAATATTTATATTAAAACATTGATAGTTTTATCAATTTGAAAATTTGAAAGAATTTCTAATTTTTAAAATGCCTTTTCTTTTGTTATTTATATTTGTCAAGCTGATAATTTGTAACTGAAAAATTGTAACTCAAAATAAATTGATACTTATTTGAACTCTCATTTGTTTTAAATTGATAACATTTTATTTCATTTGTTTTTTGTTGCCAATTTGAAACGAATATTCTGAATCAGCTAATAGTTGGAACTTGATAAATTGATTAGTTAAAATAAACAGCACTAATGTATTTCGCGCCTGAAAATTAATTCTACTCATAAAACCATGAATAAAAAAGTTTCAAGTTTTTATAAATGTTTTCTTCGTTCCTGTGAGATGAAATTTGTTCAACTATTAATTTTCTTTGATTGATTGAAAATTGATACTCTTGTGAATTTGAATCGATCCAAAACCAGTTTCATCTCTCTTCTATTAAATTAAAAAAAAAACAAAACAATATGAAATTCTCATTAAATGGTTTTCTATTTTTCTGCAAGTATTTTTCTGAATTTACTGAACTGGTATTTTTTAACTGAAAAGTTCAAAGTAAAATTTATCCTTTTTATAATTTTTTTTTAATTTTCTTCTATAGTTGATACCAGATCAACTAGACCAACTGATGCCAGATCAACTGAGATTGATTTTTGTCAAACGAACAGCAACATTATATTGTTAATTTATAAGTATTACATGATAACATATCAATAACTGTTTATGTATTGTTCTAACTGTGAATTTTATTGATTGATTAAAAATGGATATTTTTAAGAATTTTGATTGATTAAAAACGAGTTCCATCTGTGACTTATTTTAAAAATAAAAAATGCAATGAAAAAAAATGAAAATCCCAAAAATATTCGCTATTCTTCTTTAAGATAAGAAATTCGTTACAATGATAATTTCTAACTTTCCATTGAAAAGTCGAGACTCAAAAGTGCATACTTTTTGAACCGTGAATTCGATTTTAATTAAAGATATTTTTTGTAAATTTATTTTTTGTTGATTCCAGTTGAAAAGAAGAAATATCTAGGCTAGTCAAAGTTCAGAGGAAGTCTAACACAAATCATTTGAAAAAGAATCATCAAGCTATTAGTCTATAATTATAATCAGATAAAACGACTCGTTCATTGCAGCTATCATTTTGTTAACGGATGGGTTTTCATTTAGACTTCAATTAGTAGTTTGTAATGGGCGAGCTATTGTTGCTTTTAAGAATATTATGTCACTCACTGACGCAACGCGTGGAATCATGTATGCATAAAGTATTTAAATGCACGCGCGCATGTCACTTTCCAATGTTCGCAGAATTAGAATGTCGTTTTTCAAATGATATATGCACCGCCTGTCTGAGAGCGTTCGACAAAAAACCCGCATACTAACCGCCTCGCAGGATTCCGACGCTTTTTTGTTTTCGGTCATTTTTCTTTTCCTGACACGCTTGTCGCAGAAAATTTGACGCGGATATCCGAGCAGAATTGACAATTTTAGAAATTGTAATTAGAAAACCAACCGACGGCAATTAAATAGCAAATTAATAATCAAAAGTCGATCTGTAACAGAAATGTCCTGAGACGTCTTTTACGGTTCCAATTGGAGCGAAAGACCGGGTCGCACGAAATGGCACGACTCCTTGTTTGCGTCCAGTCGTGAAATCCGTTTAAGAAGATTTAGCGACGATATTGACAGTGAAATTGTGACGATTTCTTTCCACTACTTAGACCGGCTTGGATCTCCAAGTTCCAAGGTCAGTTTGTCGTTTGCATCAAGGTTCTTCATTTTCTTGACCTGGACACCAAACATCAAAAGGATCAACGGTACACTTTGACCCAAAATGAATATTTCATCTCGATTTTATTCTAAGAATAAAATGTTATAATATTTCGTGACTTTCATCACTTTTTAATTCCTTCAGTTCCAATATTGAAAAAAATTGTTTCAAGTTATAACCAAGAGCAAAAAAACCAAGATATAATAACAGAAAAATGATAAAAAGTTAATTTGAATGGGAATACAAATCTTAAATACTTGAAAGTGTAATTAGTTTTTATCCTTCTATTATTAATGTAATTTTTATATAAATATCGACTCTTGTACTGAAACACTTACATTTAAACGTTGTTTTCGCAAAAAAAACAATTATTTTTTCTTTAAGAATTTCGTTTCATATAGAAAAATCAATGAAAAATTGAATCCCCATAAAATGTATCAATTTTCATATGCAAAATTGGTATTATTTTTTGAATAAAGGACGTATAATAAATTTCAATGATAACAGTAAACTACGAGTTGAAAAATTTGAAATTCTGCCAAGGCTAATAATTAAAAACGAGTGCAAGCTGGAGCCGGTCGTCAAAATTTCGAAAACATGATAATAATTCATCCTTTTATAATAAAAAAAATGTACTTTTACATGAATTATTACGTGTGGGTCAAAATGATTCATCCGTTTTTGTTGATGCCAGGTACCATTTTTCCATCCATACACAATATCAAGCCAACTATCAAAAACTCACGTTCCAAATTTTACGATTCAATTAAACGTAACAAAACATTAAAAATTACATTGAAATTAAAAAAAAGTATGTCACGTCCAAGTTACTTTGATAATCCCAAAACCTTCTGATGTAAGTTCGACTGACGAAACGAGTTTGGATTGGGTCGATTAAAGTTATACAAAAGTACCGTTTTTTGAAGCAAAAAAAAATGTTATGAAAGTCTATAAAGCCATAACTGTTTATAATTGCGCATCGCATGCATTTGTTCGACTGAGGAAGAAATCATGTAATTAACATTAGGAGCTGGTGTTTATCGGGTGAAAAATCCATCGCGATGACAGGACTAAAAAGCCAAGCGACAAGAGCGAGACATTGGAGAGCAAATTGGCAACCTGGCGTTCGGAATGTCATTATTCGAGCGCCGATCATTTCGGTTGGTAAAAGTGTACGATGAGAAAGCCATCTCTGCAGAGAGCCGGGAATGAAAAATAAAAAGCGAGGGCATAAGAGGTCGGCCGGTGCGTTCGGATTGCACAGTCATTAGGCTCAATAAAAGGACGCGCTTTTAAATAATACGCAGAGAGAAACGCGCCGGTTCTGTTGTTTCAGCGCTCCAGACTGATTGTTCAGCTTTGGCTTCTTGAATGATTGATCAATCTTGTCTGTGCCTCAAATACCCGTTTGTGAAATTGTTATTTCTGTCAAAACATCTGAGATGGAAAAATTTTGTTCATCCTGGCTGTAAATTGGCGATGCCCAGGTTGGCTAGTAATTTGAGAGGAAAGAAAGAAAAAAATGATAATGCAAGCGCGGTAATTAGGTATCTCTCCACTTTTTCGCGTACCCTTTTACGTTTTGGTCAATCAAAGTGTTATTACCCTACCTCCTTGCTTTTAACGTGCAATTGAATCACCGTGACAAGATAAAGGGCAAGCTAATTGTACGGAAAGCGCTGTTTTTATGTGATTATGTAAAGGGTAATTGCGTCTCGCTTTTACGGTCGCTCATTTTTGCTTGTGCTGCGATTATTTATTGGCCAAATGTCATCAATTATCTTTATCTTTTTTGTTTCGCCGGATTAGTTACAAAGGAGCTGTGAAAATTGATTTTTTCATCCCGACTCCTTGTTTACTTCTTTTCCAACCTGTTTGATTTAGTTTGTCATTTTTATTTATTTATTTTCCTTTTTTTTTTATAAAATCTTCTCAAAGTTGGAAAACTTTTTTTTCCAACGATACGCTTCACTTTTTTTTACCGCATGCCCTTAATTGCATGGATCAATGAACCGCGAGGCTGCAGAAAACTGACGGACGGAAATGCTGGTAGTAGTAATAAATTCTTGTGGTTTTCACTCGGACATTCGGTTGGTATTGAAAAAAAATATCAAAAGGATTTAATTCTGTCATTTGTTTTTGAAGTTTGACCGGTTTTTTTTGCTCCTCAAAAATGAAATAAATTCCTCACTTGAGATTCAATGGTTGTTTTGAAACTGCACCATTTCTTTGTGGAAAACAGTTTGAGGCAAAAAAGCTGGAAATTTTTAATGCGAAAGTGTTGATTTCCCTGAAGCAAGATTCAAAACAGCTCGGAGAGCTATGTCAAACTCTGAGCAAATGATTACTTGTCTATGACTGCATATTCACGGTGCCTTCACTTTTCCTAAGGTGAATTCGAACGTTCCAAGAAACAGAGCTCTACAATTTCATAAACGCCAGTGATGCGGTTTTGCATACACATTTCTCCACTTAAAAATCGATCAAATCTCATGTTAGCCGGAGAAAATGTATGTTGTTGCTCTGTTTCAACTGTCACGGTACAACTGCAACGAAAAAACCCAACAACCGGCTCATCATATAATTTCGTACGTTTACTCTTCAAATTTACATGTTCAACTTTTTGCATATATAGTTTTGCAATAACATTTTTCCATCCCTCCTTTTCTTTCATAAAAAACAGTATTCACTTTTCAATGACATGATATCGCTGATCAATTTTCTGTTTCATCATGCATACCGCAAGGTACTTAGGTGTCGATAATTTTTAATATAACTATTTTTCTATCATCTTCATCTTCTTTTGTAATTTGCGAGCAACATTGATAATTGGAAAAGAAAATATATATTGAATTCACGTTATTCAAAATTAGTCAAGTATAATAATTTTTTAATCAGAAAAAAATAAAAAGAAAGAAAGTCCTCTAAGACGATGAAGAATTAATGTCAAAAATATAATTAGATCGTTTTGACCCACACGTAAAAATTTATGTAGAAATAAATTGTTTATTATCAAAAAGAACGAATTATTATTCATGTTATTAAAATTGCCATAACATCAGGCTCCAGCTAGAATTTGATTTTAATAAGTTTTGGCGGAATTTCAAAATTTTCAATACATAATTTATAAATCGTATTATCGATGTATCATTTTTACTCTTTTTTTATTTAAAAAATGATTGAAATTCACCGAGAAAAAATATGAGTTGCTACAACTATACAAAATCTAGTTCGTTTTTTGGTCGATTCTACTCGAACTAGTCAGGTTAACTCTAAAACTATAGTTAACGAAACCATACTTGACAGTTGAACGA
>JAAMPD010003092.1:0-11436 GCA_025266255.1 Trissolcus basalis
GACATACATTTTTTTCCAAAAATCATTGGAACCGCTGCACCAAATTGACTTGAATTTTGCAGAAGTGTGTAGAATTAGTAAATGAAGGGCATACAAGAGCTGGATTTTTATTTTTTTATTAGAAAGATTGAAAATAATGTCTCAAGTTTGGAGTTTTTTCGTCATACTTTACATTTTGAAAAAACATATTTTAAACTCAAAATTCGAAAATCCGGCACTTGTATGCACTTCATTCACTCATTTTACGTACATTTGAAAAATTTCAATTGATTTGGTGCAGCGGTTCCAGAGATTTTTTTGAAATAAATTTTCAAGTCTCTAGAGCGACCGACATTTCACCTTAACTATCGGTTTTCTTGTACTTATTTATTTTATAAAAGACTAACGGAACATAATTTTTTTAACAAAATATTATTTTAGGCGTTGATTGGCGCAGCTCCAAAAAATCAATGTTTTCCGAAGACCGTTTTGCGGTGACCACGATTGTGCCTAGGAGAATCGTCTGAAAGCAAAAATTTCCACGGGATTTTATTAATAATATAAAAAACTAGGCCGCAATCGATGGATTTAAAAATTAAACAATTTTCAACGAAATGGCGACCATTCAAACTTCAGACCCACATTTTTCACCAAAAAAGTCGATCTTCAATCGGCTCGCAAAAATCGAATTTTCATTGAAAAAAAAAAACCGAACGATTGCGGACTGCAGAAAATAGTTTCACAGACGATGCAAAAAGAATCAGATCGATCGGATGATCGTACGATGACAAATCGTGGTCACTGACTTAAAAAATTTTTTTTGAGAAAATCGCTCCTAAAGTTTCAAACAATGTTCACACGAGTATAAACCGATAAATATTGTTACATACACAGAATCATCAATCCCTGGACCATAATAGACCCCTTCTTCGTCGATAGCAGCTCATTTTCCGGAACTTCGGTGTCCAACTTTTTTTTCCCCCGATTGTATGAAACTGCTAGCATCACCTTACATCAACTTCTGGTTTATAGGAGCCTTTATTTTCACGCGATCTTTTCAAAATCAAATTGTATTTCTCATTTGTCGCGATCCTTCATCTTTTTTGTTTCGAGAAACCATTTTTAGCACTCAAATACACGAAAACACTCAATTTTTACACCGCCAAAACAATTTCACGTTTCACGTGCCGGGTATAACTTTTAAAGTTATAGAATGCTTCTTAAAAACACTCTATAGGGCATCCAAATGCGCACCCTAATGCGCATACAGATAGTGGAGTAAAATAAGACCGTATATATTAAGAAAGAGAGAAACGCTATTGTCCGGCGCTCAGCTGACGCGCCGTACCAGCTCCGAAATGGAGTTGAGTCGCTCTGCTCTTTTAAGCATAATTTCACTAATTTTCATCGGATCACCTTCAAATTTTCGCACAATATTCTTGAATACATGCACTTTTAGTTTATGTAGAAAAAAAAATCAATTTTTTTAAACCTTACAGGTAGGTATAACCCCTTAATAGAAAACACACGTTCAATTCGTATCAGTATTCAAAATGGATCGAACGAATGCAGTCGATTGTCTCACGAAGCTCCTGCACTATACCTTGTCGCGAAACCCGCATTTACGACGCGTGTGCGGAACGCGCTTTCGTCAGCGTATCAATGCGGAGAGTGTTGATAGGTTGGTGTGTAAAATAAAATACATGGTGCGTAACATGACACTGCGTGAAATTGTGTACGCGTACAAAAAACGATGTTTCGTTGATCTGCATCTAATGGCGATCGTTGGCGACGAACTGCGACGTCGTTCGGTCGTTTCGGAAGGTGTGATGCGTGAAATTTTCAACGAATGTGCAAATGCGCGTGGTAAGTTGAATTCGCAATCCGTTTAAGAAATGTTCACAACTTCGCTGTTTTACCGATGTTCTACTGCTTTCAGAACTTTTGCAAAAACTCGAGGATGATCTTGACGGCGATTTTGAGAAAATCGAAATCGGTCCCCCGAATCAGCAAAGTAAGTTTCGTCTGTCGGAGAGCTTTGTTTTTTGGTTACATGGTTTCACACGTTATCTTTTTTCTTTAGGTGTTGATTTGCCAGTCGATCAGAACTTCAGTGACGGCGCGTCTGCACAGCATGGCGATGGTCGTCCGAAGGCGGCTTCTGCGGCAGCTCGAGCACAGAGTTTCGACGTCGTCAAAGATACGCGTCGCTACTATCGACGCTTCAAAACACAAGGTCGTGAGCTGGTGGTCAGATTCAGAAAACCGCCACCCACAGCCGTCCTGGGGGACGCACTGAAGAAAATCTTTGACGATCTGCACACGACCCTGACAGAGGATCACGACGAGTGTGACTACATCGGGGTGTCGTGCCACGCGGAGGGGTTTGCGCAAGGAGACGCGTGGCTGTCGTTCCGGCCTATCAAAGATTTTAGCAGTGATCAGCTGTCGGACCTGGTCTTCAGCATCGCCCAGAGCAACGCTGTGTTCGACATCGGGGAAGAACTGAGGATCAGCTGTTCGATTGTGAAAGGTGTGTGCGGGTCGGGTAATAAACGGTTGAGGCTGACTTTCGATAACGTTAAGAAAAGGTCTGTACTCGCCATTGCCAACGACGATAACCTGTGTCTTCCTCGCTCAATCGTGACGGCGCAAGCGTACGCCGTGCGGGGACCTTCGCGATCGGGTAGGGCGCACGATTTTTGGGTAAAGATAAGAGCGGCTCGTCCGTTTCAAAAAGAAAAAGCGATCGAACTGGCCGGGGCGGCTGGCGTGACGATTCCCGAGAACGGTTGCGGGGTAGAAGAGATACGAATTTTTCAGCGATTTTTGGCCAAGGACGGGTTCGCGATCGTCGTGTACACGTGTAGATCTTTCGGTAAAAAAGACAAATTACCTTTTTTCGACGGTCGTGATGAAACACGTCTCGTTTTCGGTTCCGTGGTCCACACTTTGTACATCCTGTATTACGAGAACAGGCGCCATTTCGAGCCTGTCTTGAATGTTACAGGGGCGCTCGGGGTTCGCAACTATTGCGCGTTATGCAACGCGGGGTACCAGGTTGCAGGAAAACATCGTTGTATTAAGAAATGCCCACGATGTCTGTCAGCGCCGCGTTGCGAATCAGCGAGCCAGCTCCGGTGTGGTGCCTGTCGTCGTTATTTTTTCGGGAAAAAATGTTTCGACCAACACCGTCGTACCGACTCGTACGCGCCGTCAAAGAGCGTGTGTGATTCTGTCAAACTGTGCCCCAGGTGTATGAAACACCTTCCTGCTAATTTACAGCATAAATGCGGCGAAACCAAATGTCTCATCTGTAACCAAAAAGTCGACAGCAGCAACCATCTCTGCTACATGCAACCGGTCAAAACAAAACGCGAGTTGTCGGACGTGTTCCTCTTTGTTTTCTACGATTTTGAGGCCAGGCAGGACACGCTGCTCGAGGGGTCAGACTCTGATTACGAGCACGTGCCGACTTTGTGCGTTGTGCAACACGCTTGCACCGTATGTATCAACGACAGCGACATGCGGACCTGGTGCCGCGCGTGTAACTTCCGCGAGCACGTTTTCTCCACGGACCCTGTCAAAGAATTTTGCGACTACGTTCTCCGGGAAAACACAGCTTTCACAAAGATCGTGTGCATAGCCCACAACTCTCAGGGCTATGACGCTGTTTTTCTTCTACGTCATATCATTGAAACGCGGCGCGAAATTCCACAGTTGATCTTGAACGGTACGAAAATCATTCAGATGATTTACGCCGAGAAGGTCGTCTTCATCGATAGTCTCAACTATTTCCACATGGCTCTGAGCAAACTCCCTAAAGCGTTCGGTTTTCCTGAAGAGAAAGGTTACTTTCCACACCTCTTCAATACTCTCTCGAACCAAAATTACGTCGGACCTTTGCCCGACAAAAAATTTTATTCACCCGACCAAATGAACGCCGACGCACGAAAAAAATTCTTGGACTGGTACGAAGATCTCATCTCTCAAAACTACGTTTTCGATTTTCAAAAAGAAATTGTCCACTATTGCAAAATGGACGTGACAATTTTGAGACTCGCTTGTCTCGCGTTTAGGAAAATTTTGCTCGATATCGGTGACGTCTGCCCTTTCACCGAAGCGTGTACGATCGCGTCGGCATGCAATAGGGTTCTACGCAAAAATTTTCTACCTGCAAACAGGATCGGTCTGATTCCCCGCGGCGGGTACAGACTCGCGGATCGGCAGTCACCCTTAGCTCTGAAATGGCTGGCGCTGCGCGAAAGAATCGACGGTGTTACGATCCGACACGCTGCGCGTGGTCGCGAGGTTCGTCTAGCCGTCGGTGCTCTCGTGGACGGGTACGACCCGTCAACAAACACCGTTTACCAGTTTCACGGTTGTTATTGGCACGGCTGTCCTAAATGTTTCCAGGCTGAACGCGACCGATGCCCCACGGACGAAAGAAAGAAAAAAGTTTACGAGAGTTTAGCGCAACGGTACGACCGAACGTGTTCGATCTCCGAACGTATCAAAGGTGCCGGCTACAAACTCGTGGAAGAGTGGGAGTGCACGTTTCGGGAATACCTGGAAACCAACGACGAAGCCGTCAGATTTCTGTCATCATTAGAAAGACACTTGACACACGCCTTAGACCCCCGCGACGCATTTTTCGGTGGCCGTGTCGCAAACATGGCCACGTTTTATGAGGCCTGTGGCGATGAAACAATCAAGTACTCGGACATCTGTAGCTTGTACCCGTGGGTGTGCAAGTACGGAAAATACCCCGTTGGGCACCCAAAAATTCTCGTCGGTAACGAGTGTCTGGAACTCTTGGGGCACGATAACTGTCTGGAACGGGTCGAGGGTCTCGTCAGTTGCAGGTTTCTTGCTCCGCGTAAACTCTTGCACCCCGTTCTGCCGGTGCGTATGGGCGGGCGTCTCATCTTTGCCCTCTGTCGTACGTGTGCCGAACACATGAACCACGATCCTTGCTCGCACAGGAACGAGCAGGACCGCTGGTTCGAAGGCACTTACGTTTCGGACGAGTTGCGCGAGGCGGTACGCTTGGGCTACAAAATTTTGCGCGTTTATGAAATCTGGCAGTACGAGACAACGCGTTATGACAAATCGAGCGGCGAAGGCGGTCTTTTCGCGAAATACATCGACGCGTTCTTGAAAATCAAACAAGAGTCTAGTGGTTATCCTGAAGGGTGCGTCACCGACGAGGACAAGTCGGCTTACATTACGGATTACCTGGCTGCCGAAAACATCCAGCTCGAAAAAGACAAAATTTGTAAGAACCCGGGACTGCGGTCGGTTGCTAAGTTAGGACTAAATTCTATGTGGGGCAAACTTGGGCAACGTTGTAATTTGCGTAAAACACGAATTGTCAAAACCTGGGAAGAACTCGTCCAGTTTCTTACCGATTCGCGTTCGATAGTGTCGGGGTTTTTCCCTATCACGGATGAGTCTATAGCCCTGACATCAAAACTCGTCGATGAGGCTGTCGAAACGCAAGAAATCACAAATGTTGTCCTCGCGTGCTACACGACCGCCCAAGCCCGTCTCAAGCTGTACAGCTACCTCGAGCAATTACAGGATAATTGTCTGTACTTCGACACGGACTGTACAATCTACGTCAGTAAACCCGGTTCTTGCGACATTAAAATGGCTACAGAACATAACCATGTTCTGTAGCATAGGCCCGAAAGCGTACGCGTACACGGTGCGCAACGCATCCGGCGAGACGAGAGTGGTGTGCAAAATAAAAGGCGTCTCTCTCAATTATAAAAAATCTCAAAACTGTCGACCACACCGTCATAGAAAAGTTTGCAAAAGGATTGCGCACTGAGCCAGTTGTCCTGGTGAACGAAAACATTCGGCGCACACCTTTTTATAACGTCGTCACCCGTAAGGAGACGAAGACGGTCAAACCCGTCTTGAAAAAATCGCGCCCGCACGGCAAATTTTATTCGCGGCCTTTCGGTTACACGAGCGAGTAAAAAGGAACTTGTAAATACACTCTGTAAAAATGTACAAACAACTGTATCATAGCTGTGAATAAATAATTCTTTACCGTCTCCGATGATTTTTATTCGACACCACCCGAAACAATATTTTATTCTTATATTACAATTTTTCATAAATTAACACGCTTTTTTCACATGATGAATCATCAATCAAAGAGTTCTATCAGCTTTTTTATCGGATAATATTTGCAATTAATTTGTTTCGAAAACATTACCAGATAAGATATGACGTCACAGATCTCGTGTGTTTTATCTCATTTCAGAAAGATGTTTTCTTTTTTCAGCATGGAGTGGGGATCATGACGTCACTGACTACGGCGTCATAGATCCCCTCTTTTTCATTGTGTTTCTCGTTTTCAATTGTGACGTCTAATGACGTCACTTTTTGATGTCTAAGCAAAAAGTCGTATAACTGGTATGGGACAGATACCTCAAACAATTTCGAGGTTATGTCCCATACCGGTTTCCTTACTACTGTTATAACACATTTAGATACATTAAAAATCTTGTCTATTATAAAATGTCTTGTTTCAAAACATTTTTTCCAGAAATAAAATATCATTTTTTTCAATATATAATTAGAATTATTGTATAATATTATGCTTCAATTTTTTTTTGCAATAGGAACTCCAGCAAACCTGAATAATGAAGAATGGGACTTGGTAATGTTGTGCACAGACAAACAGCCAACATTATCACGGTATAGACCGATGATTGTTTCGCTATCAAAAGCATACGAAGACTACGCAACTTATACCGACGAATCTACGGTCGAACTTAGACGACTCATCTACAATAAGTTGCGAACCAAATTTGCGTTTGTTTTTGAAAATGAGTGGATGCTTTACGCAATGTTGTTGGACCCGCGGTGCAAAGACCGGTTCATCACCGTGTTATTCTGCAAACAATATTGTCAAGGACCTTTAATTATTTCGTTTTGTTGTCTTAAAATTCTAGAAATTGGTATGATAGGGACAGTGAATAAAATAATGACAATACTAAATTTTCCTAACAATTTAACATTTATTAAAATTACTTACAAAAAAAATCTTATTTAAATAATCGCTCTATGGGTATCAGACCTTTTTCACTAAAGGGATTGTATAATTTTAATAATTCTGCATCAGTTTCATTTATTTCTAAATTTAAAGTTTTGGGCAAAGAAGGGGGTACTTCGACAATGTTTGTCTTTTCTTTAATTTGGTAGACTTGATTCTTAATTTCAACGATACAAGGTAAAGTCTTTACACTACGGATTTCGGGTCTGGATAGGAGAAGGGGTTGCGTGGGTAATTTAGTTAAGTCTTTAATACACTGATGGGGTGGAGGAGGAGGAGGAATTGTTTTCTTTTTAGGTTTTTGGGGAGAATTAGGATTATATTTAAAAGATTTGGCTAGAAAAGATTTTTTTAATTTATCAAAGAAAAGTGTGTTTAAATCTGCGAGTGAATTTGGGTTGGGGGCATATACGCTACGACCAAGAACTTGATTAAATTTAGTCGACTCTCGACGTTGACTGGCTATCAACTTGGAATAATTTTTTCCGCCGAAAATTTAGGTTTCACCCCAAGGATTTATTTGCCTAAGAATCGTTTGCCTTTTCCTAATCCTATCAAACTTTGACGAGAGTTCAACTGAAAGAAAAGAAAATAAAATTTATTAAAACAATTATTTCATTTATAATTAATTAAATTTAAAAATATATATGTATCAACTTACTCAAGTCTGTGACCTTCATATTTTATTTATTCTTGCTTTTTTTTTTTTTTATTTAACGGAGTTTTTTTGTTATTTTGTATATTTTTAGGAAGTTGAACTTCCTCAAAAAAACAAACTTGGTACAAGTTTGGGCGATTCCACAAGATTGGTATAATCTCTAGCTTGGAGCAAGCAAATCCTTGGTACAAGGAAGTTCGTAGGAGGAACTACGATGGTGGAATGCATTTTGGGCATCTTCAGACGGGCTATTTATACCCATTTTTGGGACTTTTTCGGGAGTGTGGAAAATGTTTTTCCTTAATAACTAAAAAAGTATTAAAAATTATAAAGTTCTAGAAGTGGTATTTCATAAATTTTATCAATCGGTATATTCTATCAAATTTCTAACATGATAGCTTGATTGGAAATGTTATTTTTATTAATGTTAATATAGTTTTTCAAATAACTCAAATTTTAATAAATAAATTTAAATTTTACAAATTGGATTCTATTCATTCTTGCATATTGTTCGAATTTTGTTAGTTAACAAAGTATAAGTTTTTGTTATTTAACTGTTATTAATTAATTAAGATTAATTTGTTAATAACTTTCGAACGAGTTGAAAATACGTACTTTTACAAATTACAAGTTATCAGATATATTTGTTTGCAAATTACTGGCTATATGAATTGTTTTTATTTAACGTTTTTCAAAAGTTATCAAATAATTAAGTTTGTATAGTTAATAACTTGTTTGTTTGTTGATTTAATTTGCTCGTTCAAAATGATTTTAATTTAGTTAATCTAATAGTAAAATTCGTAATATTTATTTCATTGATATTTGTTTCACATTAAAAGTTATTAAGTAAATAAATTTTGATTATAATTATTTATGATAATATCAGGAGTGTGTGGTATCGATCAGTAGAGAGAAAAATTAGAAGAAGTTTGGTTTATAGAGAGTATTTTTCCTATTATTATTTAAACAATTATAAGAAAAAACAATCATTGCCACGTGTTTTTATTTATTTTTATTTATTGTTAATCTTAACCGATTTTTAAAAATCAAGTGTCGATTATGATGTTTAAAAATATTTCTAAATGATTGGCATAATTAGTTTTTCGTTAAAATTGTTATTTAACAAATTTTAAAATAATTGACGTCAGGGTTTCTTAGATAATTAGGGTCAAAAAGGGGCTGGAGTGTAGAGAGAGTTTTCACTATCGCGATGACTAAACATCGTACGATTTTGAAAATTTCCCGTCAAAAGTAAAAGTTTTTACTTCTTCTATTTTCTCGACTCTTATTATTCCAAAAAGAAAAGAAAAGAAAACAGAATTAAAAAAGAGTGTATTGAAACTACTTCTTTTACATTTATGTTCTCTTGATATAGTATTTTAGAAGTGATCAGGATATCACAACCGATCCAGCAGAAAAGCGAAATATTCAGCAACTGGTGCAAAATAAAGTAATCGACCTTACAGCGCAAGCAAGTCAACGAATGAACGATAGTAGACACGACCAAGAAGGTATTCCTTGTTTAGGAGTTTTATTATTTTATACAATACAGTTATATACGATATACAGTAAATATATTTTCCTATGAGTGAAGACTGAAATTATAACTATCATTGAATCATATTTATAGGTGAGTCTGCTAGTAAGTTGAGAAGAGTTTTGAACGACTTTTTGAAGTCGGATCTCGATGTTAGTACCGAACAGGAGTTGTTGATTTTGAAAGAAGTTACTGAATACCTACGAAAAGCTCCTTTGACAGAAACCAGCGTTTATAAATATTACCGAACGAATAAAGGAAGATTTAAGTACTTGTCTGTTGCTGCTTTGACATATATCAACAAACTTGCCACCCAGACGACCAGCAAGCGTTTGTTCTCTACGACAGACAGAATTGTCACGCCACAGCGATCTCAATTATTAGAAAGCCATGTCGACATGATCGCGTTCATTAACTACAATACCAAAGAATGAGCAATTTTTAATTAAAAAAGGTTCTGAAATGAAATGAATTTTGAAAAATGAATCATGAAAAAGGGTCAAACAGGGTAGAAATGATCATGAAATGAAAATGGAGAGAAAGTTATCACTATTATAAGATAATTAACATTTTTGTTGCCAATTTAGTATATTATATGATATTCAAAAGGAATACCTGATAATTTTCCTATAAAATAATCATGCAAAGTTAAGTTTTTGTTGATATTCATTATTCAATCATTTGTGATTAATTTTTCCACTCAATCTCACCCAAATATTGTAATTGTGAGGAATCGTAATAAAATTTGCACATTAATTGAAAGAAAGTTCAAATAAAATATCAACTATAATATTGTGTTTTTTTCGAACATAAAATAATGACAAAACAATTAACGAACTCTTCCACACTTCACGAACTGTTCGAGTAGGTCGAATTTGGAACAGATTGAACTTTGTTCAAACGTGTTCGAACTTTATGCAAAAAAATTGAACCAGTTCGAACCAGTTCATTAACAACCCTATCGTAGTCATCTTCCGAACAGTATAGGCCATTAGTCCACCAGCGAGCTGCTTCCTCTGAGCTTGCAAAGGTCTCACCATTTTGTTTGGTGAGGGCTCGATCAGTCCACTGAATCCTTCGAGCAACCCAGGTGCTGTCATGAGCTGCCTTGGCAGGTGGAGAGAAAGATTCGGCTAACGCTCTTAAACGTTCCCTTATAAAGCAGGGAACAGATGTTTCTAACAAATAAGCTAAAAGGAATTCATTTCTTTTTTAGACCAACGTTTTTTAACCCGCTCGACATTGACTTCCGCGTTCACCTGGTTTTTATGATGGCCCCTGCTGTGGTGAAAGATCCGATGAATGTGGACGTGGTGGACTGGGCGACAAATGACTCGGTTGGGGTAGGTTAGGGGCTGGGAGGTTAAGCCCCTTAAGTTAACCGGGATTGGTTGCCTTACGCAACCTGGCGCTCAACAATAATTTCCAACAAAATAATTTTTTTTTTAATTATTTAAAATGGTCATAAGCGTAGCACCGACCACGTTACAATATGAAAATATAACTAAAATATTTTTATTGAGAGTCTTCGCCTCGTTCAAACTGAAAGCGCTCTTTTTGTAACGCCATCTTTTTTATGTTCTCTCTGCTCTTATTCTCTTGCTATCTTTTCTCCCGCATTTTTGTATTTTCGTGAGATTCGCTGTGCGCGCCTTATGTAACAAATAAATCATTTCTTTCATAAACAGTAAAAGGATTAATCCATTGACTCGATGTTCCACCTGACCCCTTCACAATTTTTCTTGCATAAATAATTCATAAAATGCGGTAATGCGACCGCATTAGAGATATATTTTACACTAGCTAAAAATGCGTGCTTCGCACACATATTTGCGTCGCTGCACTATTAAATGCAGGATAACGTCACTACAAAATCAAATTTAAAAACAATAAGTGGACAATTGTTTTAATTTCTAAAATTTTTACTTTGATATGAGAACGAAAATATGTTTGTGTTTGTGAGTATCAAAATCGTAAAAAGTCATTCAAAAATACAACTAAAACAATATTACCTTGGAATAATTGGAAATTCATTGCACGATTTAATTTTCATTATCATTTAGCATAATTTTTATATTACATTAGAACCATTTTATTATACTATTATAGTAGAGATGGTTAAGATTCATCTTAAATTTTTAGTAGTTTTGTATTCAGTACTTTGTTATTTATTAACGTTTCGTACGTAAC
>JAAMPD010003093.1:0-11514 GCA_025266255.1 Trissolcus basalis
CCCGCGCGGAAAAATTATTATGGCTCATAGTATGGGAAAGTATGTGGCGAACATGTGGGGTATGGTCAATTCCCACAGAGATTCATACTGCCACATAAACAAAAAATTTTTCTCAGTCACATATTGGATAATATAATTGCAGAGTTTTTTTTTAAGTGCAGCATCGAAAAAAATTTTGAGGCATCGTAAAAGAATTAAAAAATCTCATCAATAATTTTTGTTATTCCCTACTACGTATACTCCACAGCTCTGTATCATTTGTATACCAAAAGAAATAAATTTTGAAATGTTACACTTGGAAAATAGTATACTTTTTAATTTTAATCAAAGTATTGTAGTATATTCAATAATATATACAATTTCTTTGATACATTTATATTATTCAAGCCACAGTGTGGCGAATTTATGCAGTTTGTACAGAAATTTGGCATTTATATTTTAGATCTTAAGATTTGCAACATAGTGTGGCATATTTATGAAACCTGTTTACAAGTGTGGCACTAACTTCTTCCCCATTTTAAAAGTTGCGGCTCTGTGTGGCAAATTTATGAAACGTGTTGAGAAGTGTGGGTCTTATTTTTCACATTTAAAGTTTTTGGAAACAGTGTAGCAGCACTTTGAAGCATACACAGAGAAAAAAGTTGTAATAATTTATAACACAAATTATATAATTTTCACCAAACAAATTATAATTATTTTCAAAATGATTTTTGTCTTTAACTTATGAAACAGTTTGGTAGAAATTATACCGATTCTTTTAAAAATTATCATACTTTTCTCTCCGTGTATAAAATATCTTTTAAATTAGGTCTTTATCATTTTCACACTTGAATAAAAATTGTGATTAATTGTAAGCCACAGTTTATCGAATATATAAAAGCGGTTTGTGAATGTGGCAGTAGTTTCATCACATCTTGAAAGTTGCAGCTCAGTGTGGCATATTTATGAAACGTGTTTAAAAGTGTGGCACTAACTTTTTCCACATCTTAAAAGTTGCAGCTCTGTGTGGCAAACTTATGAAACGTGTTGAGAAGTGTGGCTCTTATTTTTTTACATTTCAAGTTTTGGAAACAGTGTGACAGCACTTTGAAGCATACACAGAGAAAAAAGTTGTAATAATTTATAACACAAATTGTATGATTTTCACCAAACAAATTATAATTTTTTTCAAAATGATTTTTGTCTTTAACTTATGAAACAGTTCGGTAGAAATTATACCGATTCTTTTAAAAATTATCATACTTTTCTCTCCGTGTATAAAACATCTTTTAAATTAGGTCTTTATCATTTTCACACTTGAATAAAAATTGTGATTAATTGTAAGCCACAGTTTATCAAATATATAAAAGCGGTTTGTGAATGTGGCAGTAGTTTCATCGCATCTTGAAAGTTGCGGCTCAGTGTGGCATATTTATGAAACGTGTTTAGAAGTGTGGCAAATTTTAGGGCATACTGTTAGCCAAAGTGAAAAATATGGTTTTTTTTTATTTTAAATCTATGGCTGTAAATACATGAATTTATATAACTGTGCCCTGTATAGAATTTTATATTCTATAAAAATTGTGTTTTTAGTTCCCCAAGTTTTTAATTTGTGTGTTTTTCAGTTTTCGAAGCAAGGTTATGGGCAAGTATATAAAACCTGTTTTGGAGCACAGTTTGGAGCACAGATTTTCAGCACATCTTGATATTCAGTAAAGAGTATAGCACTTTAACGCAGCACAGCACTATGCAATATATTTCATATATATTTCATGTATTTGAACACTTTGCTATATATTTCAATGTAAAATTGTTTGAAGTTGATAATTACAATAAACGTATAACACAATGATACAAGTAATTCATTCAAACTCCATCGCATTTACAATTTTTGCAATGTAAACTTCTTGACTGTCGTACACTAACAATGCAAAACAAATTGATTTAATTCTATCAATATTAACTAATACTTCTTGGTCTTGAACCTCTGTTAATTTATACAAATGAGGTATCATCGTATTGTTTATCAACGTTGGAAAAGATTGCTGTACAACGCATCGATTAATGATCCCATAGTGGGCCGCTGCACATTCACACAGCTCTTGACAATTGCACGTTTGCACTCTTACGAAACGTCTTAAACGACCGAATCGTTCTTCGCTGCCTTCGACATATAATAAGCAATGATTACACGAACGTCTTTGGCGTTCGTAAGCCGTTGACACATACAAAAATTTGTTTTTTAATAGTCGCTTGAAATTGAAAATTTTGCTAGGATTTACAACTTCATTTTGCAGCAATCTTTCCAAGTTCTCAGTTTCATTCGTCACGGTGCATGTACCAATGATAAACGAATTATTATTGATTCTGCGTCGTTTTAGCCGCCCCAAATTGTATTTTAAGGAACTTATAAAATGGAACGCTCGTCTATTTTCAACTAGTTTGTTATTCATCGAAGCCATAGCCATGTAAGCAGACAATTTATTGCATATTTGTAAGTGAGGGGAGTTTGTTCCTGAGACAAGATTTTTTATTTTTCCATTAACGTCCTCAAGTGGAAAGCATGAAGTTACAATCAGAGGACCAAACTTTGTAACATTATCTGCCAAATGAAGCATCGCATGGACAACCCATGTAACATGTCGCATTGTAAATATTTCCTGAAAAAGTCTAACGAATTCTTTCAAACTTTGTCTTGCGACATCAACATTTTGTTGGGATATTTCATCTTGCCACAGTAATACCACTCCATTCACTAACAATTTCATCATTTCGAACTCATTTTCAGTCAACACACCTTCCAATGTTGGTAATGCATAATTGAACAACCAAGTTTTAAATTCGTGACCTTTCCAGTTTGCCAAATGTGTTTTAATTGACCGAGGAAAACGTTGTACATGAGAAGGCGGTTTGAAATGAATAAGACGTTGATCTACAAGACTGATTTGTTCAGCTGTTTTGGTGAACCCATACTTTTTTTTTGTATCACTAAACCATAATTCCATTATTTTTTTTACTGAGCCTTCGCAAATTGTGTGCATCGGGTCCACGACAGTAGTTTCTATAAAATTATATGCAATTTCAGATAAAACTGAATAACCATAAACACCTTTTACTGGCCCATCAGACTCGAGCACTTCCTGAAAAAGCTCTGCGTGTTCCTCGGTTGTTCGCATTCTAAAATTTTTGTGATAATCATAAACTCGCACATTTTTCGTTCCATCTGCTATTTGTCCTTTATGATCACAAGTTTGACAGCCAAACTCTCCATTATATTGTTGCATTTTAAGAAACATGGCTCGAGCTGGAGCATCACATGTACCACAGATTGTGATAATCTTAACATGTCTCGGTACATTTGAATTGTAAATATTATAATCATGTCCAGTAACTACTGACTCTAAATTTTCGTACAACTTACTCAAAACGTGATCTACGTTTGGTTTTTTGTCACCAAACCAAAGAGACGGAAGAAGCAGATTCTCAAACTTGTACCTTTCGGAATAAGGAAGTTCGTTTATAATCATATAAATTGGCCAAATTTCGTACTTAGTCTTAAAAATTTTAAGGCCATCAGTATACCATGTCAGAGAAATATTATTTGGACAGTTGAGAATGTTGCCACTTGCCGAAAGCTCTTTATAAATTTGCCCATCATATATATCGGTATATTTACCGTTATTTTCTCTTTGAAATCGTTGATTTAAAAGGTCTGTGAATCCAGGACGATTGTACATTTTTTCAAGTTGATCCACGATAGGAATATCTATGAAATACGATGATTTTGGATCTTCATGACAGTCACAAACTGCTTTTTCGTCACATAAAGGATCCAAGCAGTGCACGCAATAATGTCGTCGCCTGAGATTCACATAAACATCCTCAAAATTTTTGTAAAATTTGTAAACTGTTTTGTCGCTTCGATTTTCAGTAGGTAGATGCACGTCAATTAAACGTAATAAATCGGCTAAGAGTACTTTTGAAACTTTGTGTCGGAATGCGAAATTTAAAATGGAAAGTGAACTTTCTTTTTTAGAAATTCCAGCTCCTGCATATAATTCTGGATCTTCATCGGAAGGTAAGTCTTCAAAAAAGTAAGGATCTAAAAAATTATTTTACCCGTCAAAGAATCTGCCAAAAAGCTTTCAAATTTTTTGCCGAAGATAAAATAATGAGTATAAGTTTACTATTCATTTCGCCGTTAAGATCAAATTCAGACACATCAGAACTCGAATTAGATGTCGATGTCTCTACATTCAAACTCTCAGTGTCACTTTCGTCCATTTGCTCAGCCCATACATCTCCATAGATATTCTCATTTGCAATATCATGGCCTTGCTCCAATTCAACATTGAAATAATGATCTTCCGCATTTATGTGATCACTGTAAAAAATGTGTGAAATTCTAATATTCTTGTATGGTATCTCAACATTAGAGAATATTGTGAACGTAAAAAAAATGTTTTGAGAATATCAAGATATTCACCACAAAATAATAAAGTTCATTTTTTTTTGGTACACGGAAAATGGAGTATAATAATTTTTGTTATAAATTTGAAAAAAATAATTGGAATATTTGTTAAAAAAATATTATTTTGTAATAATGACCGAACATTGTATATGAATTATTCAATTATGTGGTATTTTTTACTAGACAGTTTAATAATTTCTATTCTGTCCTCTAATTATGTAAATGCTTGGTAAAATTTATATAATTGCGATAACAATTATTTATCTTTTCTGTCTGTGTGGATGAAAATTTGCACTTTTGCAATTGTTCATAGCCAAACCTTTATTATTAGTTATAATGTTTATATATTTGTGAGCAATTTGTTAACCATGTAAGAGTCAATTATGAGACTGTGCTCTGTGGCAAAATGTGTGGAACCAAAGATTAAATAAAACAGATCAAAAGTAGATATAATAAAGATCAAAAAAACTTTCTATCCAAATTATAAGATTGTAATTAATACTTATTCTGAATACAAATTGAAATAAGAAAAGTATTTCATTCTATTCACGAATATTTAGTGTATTTAAAAGCAACCTACGGATGAGGATCAACATCCATAGCTAAATTTTCCTGGGCTTCAAATCTCACGTTAGCATTTTCGAACATTTCCCGCGCTGCTCGAGCTTGTCTGAATTGCCTTATCCGACGTCGACCAGTTCGTGAAGAACTCATAATTCTATATCGGTCAAACATTTTTGGTTTATAAAAGTAGAATATGGATCAAAATTTGGATAAAAAAATTTTTTACTCATTTATAACTTACATTTGATTTACAATACAAATGTTTAGATGAAATCACGTGTGCATATAAATCAATCCGTAAAAGATTTTAATATTCTAGTCCGCAGTTTCTCGAGATCACAATATTATGCAATGGTAACTAGACAACAAACAATCAACAAACTTCACACGATTCATGTCATTACAATTTTCTGGAAAAAAAGTCATTCAACTGTTTGTAAGAGTGCCAGTGACAGATCTTGCGTTCGCTTGAATAGTGAAAAAGTAAACCTATTAAATATTACAATTCTATCGAATTTTTCAAGATTACATGTAATTCAATCAAGGTACTAATTGAATTATCAAATTTTCTTTGTCAAGACAAACCTTCTCTTCCTCAAAAAGTCCATTTTTAACATCAGCTTGAAACATTTTGATTTTGTTTTATTCATATTTCAATCTCATAAAAAAAATTCATTGCTCATACCAAATAATTTTTTCATAAAATTAAATTTTCCATAGTTATATATTTTAAAATGTGTAAAATCATTTAATATTCAATAACCGTAAAATTCAAATGCATAATTTGGACATATTTAAACAGATGACAAAAACAATTATGACAGGCTATCAAACTAACCATATTTTTCTTTTTCCATTCACGCATCTATCAGTGATCTGTACGAATAAATAATCAATGAATGACATTCAATTATGCATTCAATAAATGTTCAAATCAGTCAATTTCAATTGTCATGAATTTAATACCTATTAACCTATTTTTTTACACGTCACCTCATTCCTTTTCATACAATTTTATGTTATACATCTCATATTTTTTTAATCGAAAAAAATTCACAGTTGAACCTTCATTTAAAATCATTCAAAAACAACCATGATTATAATCAAAGATTAAAATTTTAGAATCTATTCAAATTTTAAAATTCAATTTTAAATTACAAACAACAAGTCTTTTAGCTTACATAAAAAATTCTCAGAATAGTAAACAGATTGTAGATGTTTGCATAATTTATTATGCTTATTCACAATTAAATGATGGAAAACAAAATTTCGGTAATTTTTTTTATTTCTCTACTTTTTATTCGTCATAGAATATACTATTTTCTAATTATCTTTACAAGATCCATAGGCAAATTCGACTGATTACGCTGTATGCTTTCGAATACAAGTATTCCTTGTTGTTTTATTTGACAATGTTTATGTGCTTGTGTTTCTAGTGGTCTAAATATTTCTGGTCTAAAAATTTCTGATGTTATAAATCACTGATAGATATCGTAACCCTGTACATCAATGTGTTGGTAAAAAACTGCAGTATTCAGCTCAAATTCATTTTTTCTTTTAAACTATCATTTCCATTCAAGAATAAAAAAAATTGCATATTATAATTCTTTTTTGAAGAACGAAAATTAAGTTTCTTCAATGAAATAATTTTGAAATTACCGCTTTTTTTAAAGCTTCAATTATACATAAATTTTACTATTCGTTTTGTTTTCAGTTGACGATGGAAACCTATGCTTTGGTCTATTGGATGAAAGAAAAACAGAAAACAGTTTTAGAAACTAAAACGTTTTTGAAAAAGTATGAATTGGATAAAGTCGTCATGATTCCTTATGAAGGAAAAAACTTTTCAGCAAAAGTTCTTAAATATTCGGGTAAAGAAAATGGTTTTCAAATTTCTAGGGTTGGATAGTAACTGCTATTTAAATTTCGAATTATAGAAACAAGTTAAACGTTTCTATCATTCTAATTTACTATATTGTATATATATTGATAGTTTTAGATCGTTGGTTTTTTTTTAAATGATAAAACTGTTTTGAAAGACACGTCACTTTTTCTCAACTATAAATTATAAATGTACATTTTTATTCTGTAATGATTCGTTTTTAGTTATTCGTTTTAGTCACCTAACCTTCAGAATTTTTATAAGATTAAGGGAAAAAATTCGGATTAGGAGTAAAAATTTACAGCATTGATTATATATAATAATAGCAAAATATATTTCAGATGATAATAAGTTCCTCGAACGATTGATTGTAAACAAAAATGGAACTTTGCGAAAAAATCAAATTGTGCATGAGACAAAGCCTAACTTGGCTGGTAAATATTTCATAGTTTTTGGCATTGGCATTATGAAAAATGATTCTAAAATTGTTATGCACAGTGTTTCTCATAGAAATTGATCGAGCGTTTAATAAAAAAAAATATATATAGCTTGTCCGCATTCAGTCACGCTTCTAATTTATTTACTTTCATTTATTAGCATTAGCCAACAAAATGTTTGCAAAAAACACTACTCTTGACAAAACAACAATGAACATTAAAAACCCAGCAAATGGAAGCACCGCTGCAAACAAAGGTGACAAAAATAAAAAATTTATATGAAAATGTGCATATTAATCTGCATATTATTTCAGATAAAGAAACAAAAGGAAATGATAAAGAAAAAGATTTGGAAATGCCCATTGAGAATGATGAAACAAGCTCTGTTAAAATCAATTCAAAAACAAACTATTCAGATTTTGCTTCCAATAGTGATAAAGAAAACGATTTTTCCAGTAATAATTTGACAATTAATTTACTTAATTTTCGGTACCCAAGAAATGCGTTTTTATTTGTTGATTCAACTTCTTAAATTGATCTCTGTTTTTAAATTTAGCTGATCATACATCCGCAAAGATTGCTACTGGTAAAAACAAAACGAATACTGATTCTACAAACAGTTTATGCAGTGTACAAGTAGAAGGTATTGCAAAACAAAGTAGTAATATAAAACAAAATTATAACCCAAAATTGTATGAATGATGATACGTCGATTGGAATTTGAATGAAAAGTATGATTTCATAACATTTTGCAGAGAAAGAGAACAAAGATAAGAAAAAACTTACTGAAGATAATTACAACAAATCAGAACCCAAAGTTGCAACCCTGGAACTGGCTAGTGGACCAGAGGAAACTTTACCTACTGGTTGTTTGCAGAGTAATTAATATAAATTTCTATAAAGTTTAATCAATTGGTTTTTTAACTTGATAACAGCTACTTATATATCTCTCATATTTGTTACAATCTTTTAATGTTCAATACGTTCATGTGTAAACAATGCAGTATCAGATAGTGAAAACGAGCTACGACCACTGACTCATGTTAATGCAGTAGATTCATCTTCTCAGGCAAAGAACAAACTTCCTGACTTGGATCAGCATTCACCAATTGAAAAAGAAGCTATGCCTACTGACCATTTTGAAAGTACAATTTTTTATTAGCAGCAATTTATTGAAACATTTTTTTGTGAAAATAATCGGGTCTAATATATAGGCTCGTGCTTTAATATATCATATTATATGATATATATTAATTAATATAATTATCATTTTTCATAAGAATTGATAAAACGGTTTTTTTATAATTATTCGTAATTATTATTGTATCATTTGTATTATTCATCTATATGTACTTAAGTAGCAAAGAATGATGAAAAATCTGGTACCAAAAACCAAGAAAACAAACAGAAACTAAAACCTGTTCAAGTCAACGACAGTGACACTGATTTTTCTGATGTTCCATCTGACAAGAAAAAATTAAAGAGTAAAAAAAAGCAAATTCATAATCGCTCAAGTTCAAGTAGCAGCTATACATCTGATCTTGAGAAAGGTTCACCAAAATTTTACTTGTTCTTATTCTATGAATATTGTTGGCAGAAAATATTACTCTATATTTGTTTCTAGAATGCAAAAGATCAAGGAAAACATCAGTAGGAAGGAAGAAACTCAAGAGAAGTAAATCTGACTCTGAGACCGGTTAATAATTTGTGTTATTAATTTTCATTGAATAGATATTATTGCAAGAAAAAAAATTAAATTGAATTGAATTGGTTGGCAGAATGCGAACGATCAAGAAAAAAATCGAAGGAAAATAGGAGACGTGCTAGATCAACTGATTCAGAAAGCGGTTATTTGTTTATTTATTTAATCTTTCATTTATTTATGAATTTACAATGTTTATTTCTTTAAAACTTATTTATAACAGAATGCAAAGGCAAATCAAAGAAAAAACATACGAAATACATTCGTGACACGAGTTCATCCGAATCTGACAGAGGTAATTCAAAATGTTAAGAACTGAACTATGATAATGGAATCTAAATGTTTTACTTTCTTTATAGATGAAAAAAAATCAAGGAGAAAATATCGTAATAAAAAAAAACGTGAATCAAGTTCATCAGATTCTGACAGAGGAAAGTTTAAAATATTTTTTACCATTTTTTCTTAAGTTTGATTGTAATTGCCTGTAACTATCATATTCATTACAGAAAAAAGAAAATCAAAAAAACATCACAAAAAAAGAAGCAAACGCGAAACAAGTTCATCAGATTCAGACAGAGGAAAGTTAAAAAAATGTTTCAGCATTTTTCTGAAGCTTAGTTTTGAATAATATCATATTTATTACAGAAAGCAGAAGATCAAGAAAAAATCACAAAAAACGAAGCAAACGCGAAACAAGTTCATCTGATTCTGATAGAGGTGACAGAACAATTATTCGTATTTATAACTATTCAGCAATATGCATCTACCTTACCAGGGCTATCAATTATCTAAACTCCTTAAGGTTGACATGTGTTGACAATATGAGAAACAAAGTATTTTATCCCCTCTTATTTAATTTATTGTTTCTTTTATTTATTTGTCAGTTAAAATCAGCCTCTTTAAAATCTTTTTTTCTTGATACACCTTTTCGCTAAATTTCCTTTTAAACATCAGAGTTACGGTTGACGCTTATCGATGACAATCAATAAATTTTAATTGACGTTTGGTGCAAATGTTTTTCCCAAATATACCTACAGGTTTTGAACGCAAGATGACGTGATGCAGAGTGACGGATCTTCTGTCTGGTCTTTTCTCTTTTTAGTTCCCAGGGTCCAATAGTGGGGAATTTATAAAATTATATTTTTTTAATTACATTTTATCAACACTCAGATTCATAAATAATATTATTGGTACTCAAATCAAAAATAAAAAAATATTCAAAAAGAAAAAGAATAGAAAAATAATCAAAAAGAAAAATAGATGTAACTCGGTTTCATCTAACTCTGATAGAGCTTAATTAAAAAACCATTTAATAAATTGTACTATACTATTTTTACAGAATACAGGTCAAAAAAAAAATCCCACAAAAGGAGGCACGATTCGAGCGATTCCGAAACTGGAATTCGTATGTAAATTGATTATAAATTTCTCTCTCGGATTTTGCAAATATAAAAAAAGTAATCTAAAATTTCTTTATTCTTTTTTTTTTTTATCATAAGAAAACAACATAATATCGTGGAAAGAGGCTCGAAGAATGCAAAAGCACATACAAAAGCACCCAGAAAAAGGAAATCCTAAGGATTTGAAGTGTAACATTTATCCCGATAGTTTTTTGCAACTACCCGTGGAAGATATCGTCGACTGTGGTCGCTTCAATGACAATCCTCGAGAAATGGTTAGGCGTATGATTAAGGCGGCTGTGGGTGAAGAAGCATTAAAGGACATGTGCGCTACCGGTCGTTCTCGTTTTGGTCGCAAGTCTGTAGACGAACCACTCATGATTGATATTTACAGTAAGCTGAACAAAGAACATTTCTCTTGACATTTCATACTGTAAAAACAAATTGTGATGAATATGATAAAAATCGAAAATAATAAATTAGTAGAAAGTTTGTACACATAACTAAATTCAACTCAATATGATTTGTTTCTGACATTTTCATACCACAGTACACTATACAAGATTATAAATTATAACATAAATTTGAATTTTTACAGAGTTTCAAAAAAGATGGTGCGGAAAAAAATTTATAAGCTACAAAGAAGTCAAAGCAACTATTACTACATTATGCTGCACTCTGCGAAATCCGAAGAAACCCAAGATCGAAAACCCCACACTTGAAAACGAAGAGAAGAAATAGAAAGACTTCATCATTTTTGTTTGTTTAATGTTTGAATCAATTTTACAGAAAGTTAAAATAAAAAATGTGTTCAGTATATATCCTGTGTGTCAGTTCATTTTTGCTCTGGTGTAAATTTTTCTTTACGTTAAATGACTCATTTTATAATGATACCTGAATTTTTTTATAGTTCAGAGCTAGAAAAAAAAACTCAAAAACCAAATAGCCAAATAAGGGTATGTGACTAAGAAACATTTTCGTTTATGTGGTAGTATAAAACTCTGTGGGAATTGACCATATCCCACATGTCCGCCACATACTTTCCCATACTATGAGCCATAATAATTTTTCCGCGCGGG
>JAAMPD010003094.1:0-11421 GCA_025266255.1 Trissolcus basalis
ACTATAATTTTTTTGATGAAGCTTTACCGTCCACGCTTTACTGAGAATCACAGTAAATTTTAATGTTTTTTTCTCTCCGTGTATTATTTATATATATTATATTTCTATAGATATTATATATATTTTTAAAAATAGATGAAATTATGGATACAATATATTTATTTATTCCTATAAATGTATATTAATATTATTTTAATTATATTTTTTATATAATTTATATAATATTGATATTATACGTATATTTTTAGAATTTTTTATAACATTATACATGAAATAAATATCGCTATAGATACATATAGAAATATCAATTAATTACATATGATATTTTTATAAAAATTAATATATATTTTATGTAATGATGGTAGTTATAAATTTAAGTTTGAAATTTAGGAAAAAAAGAATTGAAGAAGATGGGGAGGAAAAAAATGAAAACAAATTTGATGCTTTGGTGTCACTATAAACGTTACTCTGCACTTTGATGCATTCAAACATAGCTGAAGGCATCGGGTTACCATCCCGAAACATGATTTCAATTTGAATTTGTAACTCGGCAGAAGAATCCTGGCCCTTATATGGAGCTGCGCCTCGAGTCTCGGCAAGCCACTCTACTAGCAACGAAAGTAAACGGCGAGGGTGAGACGCGTGCGAACGACAAAGACCGCCATAAACAGAATAATAAAGATATGCACTGATAACGTTACATCTTGATTGCAACTCGCCGAGAACACGCTCCTCGTTTTATTTTTGCTTTGGAATATGGTGAAAACAAAAAAAATATTTATTAGTTCAGAGCAGGTTCGTCCGTGGTTTATCTTCAATTTATGCGACGCTTGAAACGATTTTTCAACGGGATTACAAAAAAAAGTTTTTCGATAAAATTGTATTATTGGAACTCGAATAAATTTTATACATAAAAAAAACGTAATTTCAGAAAACAAAAAAAAAAATTTTATAACTAAATTCTGGTTACAGAAAAAAGGAAAAACATTTTTTAGAACTGAAAGATGATTGTTGAAACTTTCTTTTTCGTCGTGAGAATTTTGTTCGAATGACTGAGAACGATGAAAAAAAAAGTAGGAGAAAAAAAGTTGGCGACTCTCGTCTTGAACTCTCAAGCACGAAATTAATGGCCTCGTGGTGAAAAAGGTGCCCTTGTAATAAGATTACTGATTCAGTCCGCGCGGCGGTTTTCATGACTCGGGCGATAAGCTAATCGTTCTCCGAGCGCTGGCCGCTCTTCGGACCTGTTCGCGCTGTGAATTATATCTAATCCTAACCATAAGTAGCTGTATGTAATGCTCGCGCTCGCGAAACGATTTATGACTGAAAAAATGGCACCGAGAGATTAGATATCTCATTGAAATTTTCAATCACAATTGTATATTTCAATTTTCGCGATATCGTAATGAAATGGAACATGCATATTTCTTAGTGGACAAAAATTTATGTTTCCTTAAAAGTGCAAAAAATTTATAGAGACAGAAATAGAATTATAAATGAGACAAATTTTACGTAACATTATTTATACTGTTTTATTGATTGGATTATGTACAATGTTTTATATATGGAATGTAATCTGTATATGGATCTGGAAATCTACATTTGATAATTATATATGATTTTGTATATCGTTCCTAAAATACAAATATATATTGTATATATATACACAATATATACAGATTCATATATAAGTAAACCATATATGGACTTATAAATTCATATCTGGCTCATCTCAAAGTTTTTTCATCTGAATTGAATAGTTTTTAATTACAGATTTATGTAAAAATTTATGTGTATGGTTTCTGAAACTGTTTTTTATAAAGGGTTATATGTATGGTTTGATATAAAACTTATCAATATATGAACCGATAAAGTACCATTTGGCTTATCTCGAAGTTTTTGTTATAAATTGAATAGTTTTTAATTTACAGATTTATATATAAATTTATGTTTTGATTTTAAAACAGTTCTATTCACAGGATCATATATATGGCTTAATATATAACTAATCCATATTTGAACCTATAAATTTATATTTGGCTAATCTATAAGTTATCTACAATGAATCAAATAGTTTTTAATTCACAAATTTATATATAAAATTATGTATGGTTCTGTGCAATGTTCTATATATAAGTTTATATATGTGGCTTCGTATATAACTAATCCATATACTAAATCGTAAACTCAGAACCGGCATATATTTAATTTTAAAATAACTTTAATATTGTTTCACACACAGAATTCAGATATGACATAATGGCTTTATATATATATACAGCCGTATATGGCACAGATATGAATCCATATATGAAACAAATTTGCACTTTGTTTATAAATGCATGAAGAATTATTTTTTATTTCAATGTTTTTGTACAATGTATTTTTGAAATTAAATTTTTCAAGATATACTTTTTACGATAAGAATCAAAAGATGTGGTTTGAGTAAACACTTATGTGGTGGTCGTAATTCTGACGATCGGCGCGGTGTTTATTCAAACGTTCGGTCCAGGTGTGCATCGCCACACCACAATGGTGCGAAGTTTGACTCGAGGGGTCCCCTGTCTGCTGGATAGTAATTTATGAAATATAAATGGCGAAAACCAACCCCTAAACTGATATCGACCACACCTATTCTGCATGCCCAGGTCTCGGTGGATCGACGACCGCTAATTATTTGACAGGTCTGAGATACTCGCTCCTCTCGATAGCTCGTGTTACCGATCGCTCGGTATTTCCTGTTTACGCACTCTATATTCCGTCTTAGTTTATGTCCTCGTATTATCGTTAAACCATCTTATTTATGGGATCAACAAAATTGTCATGAAAAAACAAGAATTTTGAAAATAAAACAAAACTTCTCGTGAGAGAAAAATTTAAAAAAAACATTTTGCGATTATTTTTTTCATTTTTTGGTACTTTTTTTGGGAGGTGGTTTTTTTCGTAATGTTAAAGTCGTGTCCATCATAAAAGACAAAGATGATTCCCCACCTCGACTTTCAATTTTTTGCAGTTAACGCTCGATACCCACAATTAAATGATACAAATTTGAATATAAATAACGTTTGGGTTTACATTCTCTTAACGGGCGGGATAAAAATTCTGTCAGCTCTCGTATCAAGACATAACCTATCTATTATACCTGACAAAGCCGTCCACTTGGGAAGAAAAGTAAAAAGAGAAAAAAAAAGAAAAAATAATGTCCAAAATATCATGGTAATTTAAAACATGCGCCAGGAGAAAGCCGCGCGTATAACAACGTGTGGCAAAACTTACTTACGATCTTGCCAATTTCGTACGCTTTGTATTACAAGGGACTGAATTTGTATAATTCGGGCCCGAAAATGTTCAGTACTGAAAAATTGCTTGACTTGAGATGTCAACATCTTTTTTGCTCTCCCACTTTTTGAATCAATTAAACTTTTGAAATTGAAACAAAAATTTTAATAACAAATTTCGATTATTGAATTAAAAAAGTCGACAAATTTGGAAATAAAATTAAAAAAGAAAGAAAAAACGAGTGGAATGAAGTAGAATTGGAAAATAAGATTGTTGAAATTTAAGGTGTGTTAAGTTGATAATTTTGAAATGTAAATTGATAAGTGGATAGTCGACTGGATGAAAAAATTTATGGTTATGAGAATAACTTTTAACTCAATTGAAGTTGATTAAAAAAACAAGAGAAGAAATTTGTCTAAATTGATAGTTCATGTTTAGCACTTATCACATCAGATCGTACACGCCTAATAAATTTCATTCCCATCGAATATCAAAAGACCCTCGGAGACGAAGGTTTTAAGTCTTATCTAATCGATTATTTTCGTTCACAAAAACACACCTCGCCTTTGCATAAATATGAAAACAGACAGAAAAATGAACAATCGCAGAAATCTTCAAATCGGCTTTTCGGATTGCAAAATTGTCCTAAGTAATCATAAATTTTGGCCAACGCCTTTTATCTCACGATAAAAAAAGAAAAGGAGAAAAAAAAAGATAGAAAAGGTTTTTACGACTTTTCCGCGCGCGTTGATAACCGAATGATTTTCTGGCCTGTTTTGCGAACTTATATATCTACATCATGTCATAAATTGTCCGGCGCAAAAATATTGACGACGTGCTGGACGCCGATATACCGACGCGTGGATTGCGAAAATATACATTTCAGCTAATATTAATGTTAGTGTCTCTAGCAGGGGACGGTTTCTTTGCAAAACTTTATGGTGTTTTAAATTTCCATAAAATCAAAAGACTGTCGTAAACTCGGATTGAAAAAGCCGCGCAACGCAATCGCGTGTTTATCAGTAGGGTGTAGAAATTAAATTCAAAAATTATTTTCCCTTCGGTAATTTTTCTGAAGTTACTTGTAATTGTAACAGATAGATTTGGAAATTTACAAATCAAGAAAAAAAAATGAAATTCCATGAAAATATACATTTAGTTGATGTAAATATTTTTCATAAAATTTTTCAAATTTTGTTCACAACAAAAAAGTTTTTAGAAAAAATTTATGTTTTTTAAAGAAATTTTTGGAAAAATTTCAACTGCAATGCTAATTGGAAGTTTGATAATTTTCTTCAAAACAAAATTAGATAAAAAATTTGTTAGAAAAAATAATTATAAATGTTTTTTGTACAAATTTTTACTGAACTTTCTGGAAAATTATAAACTAAATTTCAATATGAAGTTCAAAAATTGAAGAAAAAAAATTTAATGAAAATTGTTTGGAAACAATATTTGTAAATGTTTTCTAACAAATTTTCATTGAAATTTTGTAATAAATTTGGACCGAAATTTTGATTTATTCGAAAATTGTTTGGGAGAAGTATTTGAAAAATTTCGTTAATTTTTTTTTTTGGCATTTGAAATAAGTTAGAATATGGTCGCGTATCCGTCAGAGGTTTGAAACATTTGATAATCATCAAAGATAAAAAGAGTTTACGGGTATTTTATAGCGTTTGTCGTCGGGGGACCACCAAGGGGCCTCGGGGCGCGATATTTATTATCATCGGCGCGTCAAGAACAACGGCGCGGACTTGAGGAATAAATGTAAATTGAGCAACTGTTGAATCGTCCCGTCTATTCGACCGCGACGATAAAATGTAAATTAAACACGAATTGTTTTCGTAAATATCGCGAATAAATAAAGGCGTCCGGGAGTTTTGTGATTTTGACAGGACGAAATTATTCGTTACGAGCGGCTATCTAAAGCGCACCTAATGGTCGCATGATACCTGGCCTACCCCCCCCCCCCCCTCGTCTTTTTCTCCGGATACTTTCGAGATTTTGTTGCCGAGCCGACGCGCAATCGCGTGGGCGAATTGGCTCTCGGAATGTCGTGAGATATTACGAGCTCATCGTAAATTTCGTATTAGCCTCTCTTTCTCTCCTCTCCTTTGAGCGTGCATTTTTTCCTTGTAAGTGTAATAATGAGAGATTCGGCACAGATATGACGGTGGTCCCGTTCCACTCGCCGAGGTGTGGCTCAGAATTAGACAATTTACACCGAATGAAATGCTAAATATTGGCCCCGGGTTGTTCGTTATGATTCCGCTTCGGATACCCGTAAATAATCCTTCCAAAGTGTTTCTTACCTTTTTTTTTCAATGAATTTTCGTTTGATGATGAATGTCTCGTATTTGAGATTTATTTCCCTACTGAGGCCGCGTTGTTAACATTCCAAAATGTTTAAATTATGGTCGATATGTGGTCGAGGGACGTCCATTTATTTATTACGAAAATTTTTTGAAATAATTAGATGTAAAAATAATCGATTTTGTTTTGAGTTACTGTTAGAAATTCATATGAAAATATTCTAATAGAAAAAAAAAAAAAAAACTGAAGGGATTTGAACCCCGACTCCTTTGGATTTGAAATTATACTCTCAACCCCTAATCTATTTATTTCAATTTTGTACAAATCAAAAAGTGTTTAATTATCACTCATTTTATTTGTTTTTCGGATTTATTTTAAAAATAAATGAATGAATAATTCAGTATTAATTAATTGGCTAACTTTCTGTTTCAAATTTCAATTTTCCAAAAAAATTATAAAACAATTAAGTTTAACTACTATTTTTTAAAATGATCTCTTGCCTATGAATTGTAAATTATGATTTACGTATATTAATGTTGAAATAATTAATGGACAATTAGAACAATGAATCGATTTCACTTGAGCGATATCTAAATTTCAATAAGGCGTAGATGGTGTACAGATGTACCGTAGTATATCCTTGTTTGCAAACGGAAATAATCAATATTGGTTTAAAAGATGAATTGTAGAAAGCTTATTCTGATACGAAATGTTAAACCAAGTGTATTACACCAGTCATTAGTTTGATAATTCAGACCCGAGCCTTATCGTGTTACGCTTTCTTCGGACCTCGGAGCAGGATAACGAATTTTACACGAACACCTGTACCGTACAAGTGTAAAACATTTTTATCGATCAAAAAACATTTCTTGTGAAAAATATTTATCTTCCTGTCCAGGATTATAAGATTACGGGCAAAAGTTTGTTTTGTTATGATTTGTTTTAGTTTGAATAGGATTTTGCAAAAACCTTGACAAAAAACAAGGTTTTACTGGTTTTGTAATTTAAGAGGTTTATCTAAAAATGAATAAGTAGAAATTTTCGCTAAAAATGGGACAATTTTTTTAGTTTGTAAATAATGGATTGGTTACCGACTATTGGACGACGAAGAAATTATGATTGTGCAGCGCTAAGAATCCGTACCGAAGAGAATGTTTTACCTTCCGCACGTAACTTGAACGGTGTTGATAAATTAGTGCCCTGCTATCTTATTTCATGGTAAATTAGAGTTCTGCTTAAAGTTTTGACATAAAAATATTAATTCATTTGTCGAATTTGTTTTCACGTTATTTTATTGTTTTGTTTAACAAATCAGATTAATAATGAATGTAAAAGAAAATGGCATTTCAAAAATTAAAAGTAAAATGTTTTCAAAGTTGATTCGAAAATTGTAATTGATTTGTTAATTTGTAATAATATAAATTGAATAATTAAATTTCCTTCTAAAAATTATATTTTCAATTTGACAAATGAAGCAATTAATTAATCACATTACAGAAATTAGAGAAAATTGGATGAATAATTCCAATTAAAATGTTTGAATTTTTATATATTGAAACAAATAAAAAAATATATATAGCAAAATGATTCGAAAATGTAATATTCAGAATGTTTAGAAATGGATGCAACGGTTCGAATGAAAAAATTTTGCTTTAAATTCTTAAATTGAAAAAACATATGAAAAATAAAAAATGAATAAATAATCAATATAAAAAAGGTATAAATTTAAAATGGCATAATTTGCAAGATCGCTGTGAGGGTATGGTTTTTTTTTCACTCGTTTGGAAAGATAATTGAAATTGCGCGAAGAAAACCCGTGCAGTTTGTATCATAAGTTATTGTATTACAAACATAAAGCCAGATATCTACGATTTCATCATTTTTCGTTGGTTAAAGCAGCAAGTCCAACTCTTTTTCCCTGTACGGCCAAAAGACTCGACGAGGTCGCGTGATGGCATTCCCCCCTGCACAGTAAATAAATTACTTTAGCTTATCAGAAGTAATAGGAGTGCGCACGACACAGATTGGTTGGCACAGAGCACGCGAATTAAAAGTTACTCCGCGACGAAGGCAAGGATATAAGGTTGCCCCGGGAAGAAGATGCCGAGTCTGCTATTTGGCTTTGACTGATGAGTCTCGGTTGAGAAAAGACCAAAAGATCATTTGTTCGAAATGTTCTTACGCAACACCAACTCATCTCAATCTTAACCTGTCAAAAATATTCATTCACGAATATCATCCAGCGCTTTATTTTAGATTATCTCTAATGCAATTTTGCTGGAATTGAAAATTTAAAAAAAGTATTTTCTAAGTGAAAAAAAAAGCCAAAGTTTGGATTCGAACCCCGGCCCCCTTGTTCGAATAAAAAATTTATTTCATCCCCCGAGCCGTTTGTTTACTATTAGTTCAATTATAAAAATTGTTATTTTAGAATGATCAAATTCAGGATTTGATTAAAAATTAATAAATTACTTTATATCTGGATCACAGTTTATTAAATTCAATGGAAATTTTAATTTTTTTTTTTAAATTATTTTTTTAACTTACATTTAATGAAACTTGCATTAACAATAAAAAGAAGTAAAAGATATAGAAAATGATGTGATTCTAGGGATGCTAAGCTGAAAATTAATTTGTAGCCCAATATTTTGGCAGAGAGCCTTTTGAAAGGACATCCGGATAGGATGTTAAAAGATGCTGAAAGACTGTTTGAGGACTAAGAGAGATTATGGCAAGTCCTTGAAGAGGTTTTAGATTATCCTAAGAGACTATCATGAGAGCTTGGGAGGTTGTCATGAGATAGCGCGAGATCGAGCCATAAACTTAACTCCGGACAATTTATTGTAATTCCGAAAGTTGCTCTAAAATAAATACAAAACTGCGATGCTTTCACGCTGAAATAAATTTAAACACCTCAAGACAGAGATAATCTACATTTAATGTGTCTTCCGATTGTTTTGATATATGCTATAAAAAATTTATCCGCATGCCGATGGTGGGGAGGGGGTGAGGGGTGGGGGGGTATATCGTACACGGAAAGTCAGGGTTGGATCGTCGCGAAACACTTGCCACATTGCATCTCGTTCCTTTATTTTTGTCTTTCATAGGCAAAATAAAACACCAACTGCGGGCAAAAGTTTTTTGAGTACACAGCCAGACCGAATTACGAAAATTCGAACGAAGCGTTCCGGCTGAGAAAGTATAGCGAACTTCGGGTGGTGCAATCTTCCTTTTTCTTACGCTGGTTGGAAGATTTTGAAAAGTTGTCTCGTCTCCTGATCCTCGCGCACTTTTTCATCTCCGCCCATTCGATATTTTCTTTCGCTCCTACGCTCGATTTTCATTATTTCAATGGCGCCTTCGAGAACCAATCGGACATTACATTTCGTCGCGTAATCATCAGCCCGGAAATTCGCGGCCTAACATATTTCACGTCGAACACAGAGGCGACGATCATTAGCGACGCTAATTATTCCAGGACACCGTCGTTTAGCAAAGATTAAGCTTAGTCACTTTTCTTCAAATATCCGCTTCTCTCCCTCTCACGGCGCAGTATTTATTGCTTTAATTCAGAATGTCTGAACTAAGCCGGCTATTTATGTCTTAACCTAGATGAGCACTCTTTTCCGAACTCACCCGACCGAATTTATAGAACTCGTCGTGATTACTAGTTGCGAAGAACTAGTCGTTATAACTAGTTCGTCCTGAAGCCGTCTAAAAATCATCTGAGTAATAGCGAGATCACTCTAGGTCATAGATATATCTCATATTTGCACTCAGAGAACAATTTATTTCAATCTAATAAATTCAATTCAATATGAACCTAATAAATGTTTATCAGGCTATATATCGCCATAAAATTTATTTAATTTAACGAAAATTCATTAGATTTTCAAACAAATTTTTTTCCAACTTTTTTCTCAGTGTGACGTTTATGTAATTTCGTCTGCGTTCACTGAAAAAAATGCTACCTTGAATCAAGATATATTCAACTTGAATGAAGTAGAAAATATTCTCATATATTTGAGAATAAATATATTTGATTGAAGTGAAATATAATTCAAGTAAATTTTTTCAAGTATCCCTAGTCAAAAGGATCATATATTGTCCATGAATAAAACATATATTGTCAATATATTATTTGAAAAATCATATATTGACCATATATTGACAATATATCATCCATATATTGTTAATGTATTTTCAATGTATTGACAATATATGGACAATATATTGACCATACATAGACAATATATTGCCAATATACTGACAATGTATTGTCAATATATTGTTCATATATTGTCAATATATGATTTTATGAAAAATAATATCTTGTCAATCTATTGATAATATATGGAAAATATACCCACACGGACAAAAATATATGTTCAAATATATGCGGAATTTATATTTTTCATATAAAGTAAAATATATTTTAAATATAAAAATATATGTAAAATATATTTTTGTCCGTATGATCTTTTTTACTAAGGATATTGTATACTTGATATCAGTGAGTTTTTTTTTCAGTGCATATATTTTATATATTTAGAATATATTCGTGTATATTTCACATATACGTGATTTATAAATTATTTATAAAGCGGCAATAAGTTATATAAATGATATATAAAATAAATATTTACGTGTAAATATTACATAAAATAAAATTGTAAATTTAAATAAAATTCAATGAAATTCAAGTAAAATTAAATAAAATAAAGTGTAAATTTACATAAAATGTAAAATCATTTTTTCTTGTAAGACTTTAACTTGTTTCTACTAATATAAACTGGTTATATTAGTGAAACTGAATAATTTAAGGTGTATATGAAATTGTGCGAATGGAAAAAAAAAAGTGGCGATTGTTTGAACAGCTTAGAGCCGGACTTTCACATTAATTTGATTTGTAGTCATGAAACACTCAGCCGAGCGGGATGCAGGAAACTGGCCCCGAGACTGGCGTTACGTGCGCAGTAGTTATACGTGTGTACGAAGCTTGTGAAACATATTGCTTTTAAGACTGGCGCTCGCGCGGAGGTATCATGCGAAAGTGTGTGTTCAGTCTACCTCGCTGCAAATTAATCCCGGTTCATTGGTTCGCGCCGAATATTTGATCTTCGTCGTTATGGATGTGATTCCAAGACTAACACGTGCCGCGATTCAACGTCGCATCATTAGACGCCAAACATTAACTTAACGGGGCGTGACTAATTTCTTCAACATCCCGTGGCAAAAATCAGAATCTTCCCCCATTCGTTTCGACTCCCCCCCCCCTTTCTTCTGACGTTTTTATTCTCTTGCTTGTATATAATTTGAAATATATTTTACATATATTTTATATATTTATATAATCATATATTGTTCATACATAAAACGTATATTGAAAAATATATTCTTTCAGAAATCATATTAAACATATATTGACAGTATGTTATCAATATATCGTCAAAATATTGATTTATCATAATATAACATATATATAATATTATAATAAAACATATTGATATATTAAAATATATATTTTCATATACCCACACGGACAAAAATATATTTTAAAATATATTTTATATATATTTTTATATTTAAAATATATTCGTGTATATATCACATATACGAGATTTATAAATTATTTATAAAGCGGCAATAAGTTATATAAATAATATATAAAATGAATATATATCGAAAAAGTATATTCGATTTATATTAAAAATATGAATTCAAAATATATTTCCGCGTATATTTTTATCCCTGTGGGTATTCTTCATTCTTGATGTGAAATTTTGATATTTTTGTTTATAACATTTTTCGTGTTGAAATAGAAAATTG